>OZ010639.1:3278307-3281282 GCA_963932165.1 Pimpla rufipes
TAATGAAAAAAGGTATACCCAATTAGCCAAGATTAGTAATAAACACTCCTTATAATTAATAGCTAGCGACTCACCAACACGCATCAATCAATAGTGTCTACGACACCAGACTCTGCGCTCATTTATTTTGCAAGATAAATGAGGCCAGGATTCATTGATGCTAATTGCTGACAAAAATAGATTGTGGAAACAATAGATAATACATAGTAGTAATATCGGAGTAGTCTCGTTGAACTTGATTTGCAATGACGCTCAACGTTTTACCGATATTTATTCAACAAACATGTCCCTATGGTTCTCATATATTGTAGTGATTAATAAATCGAATTATTTTTTAATACGACATTTTCTTATCTACGAAACAATTATTATAGGGAAGAACAATTTCACCAAGATCGGGGAACGCGCAGAATATCGGTAATATTCGAAAATAACATACGGTCCAAGCAATCACTCGCATCCCTCATGATGCTGATGAAACGAAACAATCGTGGCAAATACGGAATGCGCTAGTGTTTCATTCTGAGAAAAATCGATCATCCAAAGATGTATTACGCTGCGAAACGTTCTAGGAATCGGTGTAAATATCAATTAGCGGTACGTTATGACGCTATTGCAATGTCGGAGCAGTTTCGTTGCATAACACGACATTTTACTGATATTTATTCGATTAACATGACCCTATGGATTTCATATTGTATGTTATCGTGATCAATACATCGGACTTACTTTAACCCGGCAGCCCTTTTTTCCTACACATTTTTATACAACACACTGTCGTTCCTACACATCGGTTTCTCCACAAAGTCTATCCTGCAAGCGACGTTTTGTACACATTTTTAACATCACACGAGTTTTACAATACATTTCGGTACTACACATTTTGATTCTACACATTTATTCCTATAGAATCCGTTCGAACACACTTAGTTTACCGCGCAAACCGATGCATCACATTCTCAAAACGACACAGCCGTTCCTCCACAAACCTGGTTGTTCACGCTGTTATTCCCTCACGTTTTCATACTTCACGCGGTGTTTACATGACATTTTGATACTGCACATTCCGATCCTACACATTGATTTCGACACAAACGTTATTAACCACGCGGCGATTACTGCACAATTTGAATACACACCATGGCTATACGAGACTTTTATGTCCACCACAAATTAATCCTGCACATCTCGTTCCACACGCATTCATTACTACACACGCTTTTTGCTGCACAAATCGCGTAGCCACGCGGTCGTTGCTACGCATTTTTGTCCTTCACAAATTATCCGCCACAAGTTTTTCCTGCACCCTTTGATACTACACAGTAGCATGTCGGTATCTACTCAAGAGAATATCTCCCGTCGGTAAAGTAGAACTCGGAGCAGTTTACCTCGGCGACAGAGGTTCTCATTACAGTGATATCGGCAACGAACGACGGCTGCACGCAACGACTGACGGATGCACGCAGCCTGTCTGTGTGTGCACATGATTAAACCTTAATAATTCGAGAACGGTTTGAGATATCAAGCTGAAATTTCTACCACATATTGGGTGGTCGTCGTCGTCGTCGTCGTCGTCGTCGTCGTCGTCGTCGTCGTCGTCGTCGTCGTCGTCGTCGTCGTCGTCGTCGTCGTCGTCGTCGTCGTCGTCGTCGTCGTCGTCGTCGTCGTCGTCGTCGTCGTCGTCGTCGTCGTCGTCGTCGTCGTCGTCGTCGTCGTCGTCGTCGTCGTCGTCGTCGTCGTCGTCGTCGTCGTCGTCGTCGTCGTCGTCGTCGTCGTCGTCGTCGTCGTCGTCGTCGTCGTCGTCGTCGTCGTCGTCGTCGTCGTCGTCGTCGTCGTCGTCGTCGTCGTCGTCGTCGTCGTCGTCGTCGTCGTCGTCGTCGTCGTCGTCGTCGTCGTCGTCGTCGTCGTCGTCGTCGTCGTCGTCGTCGTCGTCGTCGTCGTCGTCGTCGTCGTCGTCGTCGTCGTCGTCGTCGTCGTCGTCGTCGTCGTCGTCGTCGTCGTCGTCGTCGTCGTCGTCGTCGTCGTCGTCGTCGTCGTCGTCGTCGTCGTCGTCGTCGTCGTCGTCGTCGTCGTCGTCGTCGTCGTCGTCGTCGTCGTCGTCGTCGTCGTCGTCGTCGTCGTCGTCGTCGTCGTCGTCGTCGTCGTCGTCGTCGTCGTCGTCGTCGTCGTCGTCGTCGTCGTCGTCGTCGTCGTCGTCGTCGTCGTCGTCGTCGTCGTCGTCGTCGTCGTCGTCGTCGTCGTCGTCGTCGTCGTCGTCGGCCGCCGTACGCCAACTGGTAAGCGACCAGAGAAATTTTCAAGTAGGCGGCGGCGGGGGCCATGCGGGGCCTAGTAGATTTAATTTAGGTTTAATCAATCGAGTTGACGACGACGGCGACGACAATGATGGCGAAAACGGCGACGGTGACAACGTCGATGAGCCTGACAACGGCGGCGCGCGTCTTAGAGTCCCGGTCGGTAGAGATAGCGCGGGAGTCGTTGACGATAACGACGTTGTGGCGGCCGCTGGATATCGTTTTAAAATTTTAGGCGAGCCGCGGTTCCGTGTTTCACCGCGATTTCAGACGACGTGCGTGCAGACCGATGTCGTGCTGGCTTCACCACCGACCGGTATTAATCCAATCTCGTGGATACACAACGCGATTCGAGACATCCACGCGCATTTTATTTCGGGACGCTCGTCGAATGACCTTATAGGCGTGGGGTTTATGGCCGAGGGGATGACCGACGGTATCGCGGGGCTGTCGTTGAGGCCCATATGGCGATTCGAATCTTCGCAATTGTGGGAGCTCTTGTGCAGCGTCAGCCAGAGCGCTCGAATCCTGTCGGTGTACGATACGTTGGTTTTCACCGTAACGTATGCCGACACGATCACGGGTGCGGGTGACTTGGCTGAGAAGATCGACAGTAATCGTTTGGTAGTGGCTATCGACAACGCCGACAATTTATGTTTGCCTCGCTTGCTCGTGGAGGCC
>OZ010639.1:3281482-3363982 GCA_963932165.1 Pimpla rufipes
GAGGGAGGGAGGGAGGGAGGGAGGGAGGGAGGGAGAGAGAGAGAGAGAGAGACTTACGCGAGTTCTTCAACTGCTGCTGGTGCTCCTGCTGATGTTGTTGCTGCTGCCGTTTTTTTCCGGTCGCTGCTGCTGTCGTCCGTGTACCACGCTTTGTTGTGCTGTCACCAAGGCAAAACAAAGAAACATCCGGGAAAACCGTGTTTTTTCTGCGAGTCTCCCAATGCGGCGGCGGCGGGAAATAGACGGAATAATACTTACCCACAGTATTAATTTAATGCAATTTCAATACTTACCCACGGGCGAGGGACTTAGAACAATTCCGAACCAAGAGGTTCTTGAGGGACTTAGAAAAATTCCAGCCCAGGGGGTTCTTGAGGGACTTAGAAAAATTCCAGCCCAGGGACTTAGAAAATTATCCGAAGTGCCTTTCCAGGTCACCTTCACCGTGCGGTTTGGTGAAGCTGACCCCCCCCCTGGATTATCCTACACGGCGGCGGCGGCGGCGGCGAGATCTTTTTATATTATAGAGGGATTTATGTTAATATTGGCAATCAGATTTTCCGGTTACTACTTGAGTTTTAAATTATTAACATCATTATTATTATTTTTTATATATAAGAATTCCGATGGTTCAAAGAGAGTACATCTGGGACGGTTTGGAAACCCTAGCCGATTCGCTGTTATTGGGGGGCGCCGCAGACTTCTTGGTTGACCTTTCCGCTGGGGTTAATATCGTGAGACTAAGTGCGCTCGCGTTAGATTCCGAAATAGATTTCGGTAATACGGCGATTATCCCCCTCGCGGACGGTACTGAGGTCTATACGCTGGGAACGGTTCTCATCCACGGAACGATCCTGTTCCACGTGGTATTGGATTTGCCCCTCGAAGCTGGCGGAATTATCGGGAGCCTCTGAGAGCTCTCCGCTGAGTACGGCCGCTGTTGACCGGTAGGCAGGCTAGCGCAGGTTTATTTTGACAGCAACAACAGCCATGGCTCAAGCAGGTAACGAAACGACGTCGGCCGAGATCCTGGCCAACGTTACGACGATGGTCGAGAACTTGGCCATCCAGAATAACTTCGCGAATATTCCCACAACCGACGGGAAAAATATGCCCCTGCGCGGCTTCTTGCAGGACGTACAAAATACGTCCGCGTTCATCCCGGCGACCGCGGAGCCACAATTTGTCAGCGCGGTAATATCCCGCCTCCGCGGAGATGCGCGTAACTGCGTTTACGGGAAAACCATTCAAACCGTGAGGCAGCTCATTCAGCTGCTAAAAGAGCGCCTCGCCCGCGGTAAGACCTATGATTATTATTCCCGCGCGCTGAATACGATTCGAATGAAGAGAGACCAAACGGTAGGTCAGTTCTACGATCAAATCGGAATTTTGCTGAGCGGGGGAAGAACAGCGTTTATGAGTCAATTCAACACGGAACCTCCGGCATTGAATCACGACCCTCTCCATCAAATTGCGCTCAGCTCGTTCATCGACGGATTGCCAACAAACATAAGCGCCGCTGTGGCGCTGCGCGAACCTGAGACTCTCGAATCCGCGTTCAAAATCGCGGAAAACCTCGCGCTTCATGATTCGCGTGTAAAATACCGCGATCACGCTAGGGATAACACAGCTCAAGTCCTTTTCACCCCCAGCGTCTCGCGATCCCCGTCGCCAAACGCGAGCAGAAATTGACCGGCCTCATCAAATCGCAGCTGGTCGCCGTCCGCCGACCGCAGCTGGTCTCCGTCGGCGGGCCACAGCTGGTCGCGCCCTGGGAATCAGGAGCGAGCGGGGGATCGACCGCCCGGTATATTAAAACGGCCAAGCGATTTCAGGGATGGGCGGCCCAGCCGTGAACAGCTCCGACGAGGGTGCGGACGCAGGAACTGCTGCACCGCAGACAGGCGCTGCCAATGCTGCCCGTGCTGTCCTTGGAGCGCAGGGCCAGATTCCAGCGGCCCGCGACACGGGTGTGGCCGCGAGATTTGCTGCACCGCGAGCAGGCGTTGTTTGTGCTGCCCATGTTGCCCGTGGAGTCAGTTCACGCCGCCAGCGGCTCCTCAATTCCGCGGGCCTTTAAACTCGCCGGAGGCTCGTCGACCAAACTCGTCGGCGAGCCGACCGACGGAGCAGGTAATCGCGGACCGTGTGACCCGTCCGGGAGACCACCAGTCGTCTGTCCGATTCCTGGAAAACGGCGGCTCGTCCTCTGGACCCCAGCCTCCGAAGAACAACCAGTAGTAGAAATGAAAGCGCCGGAATTGCGGCGGGAAAAAGGCCAATTTTTACTGGACACCGGATCCTCCGCAAGTCTCATTAAATTGAGCGCCCTTGACGAAAACGTAATTATTGATACGACCGACACAATCTGGGTGAAGGGTTTTGGGGACTCCGAGACACCGACACTCGGGTCCGTGTCTCTCCATTTTACAGATAGGCCGACAACATTTTACGTCCTGCGGGAATTGCCGTTGAAAAGCGACGGGTTGATCGGAAAACCCTACTTTTTCGCAGAACATGCGGAGATCTCTTTCCACCACAATACCATGGTCACAATGGACGAACCAATCCGGCCGAAGCACTTATTGCCAGTATCTCCAGAACCCGCGCAAATGCTAACGCCGGTTCTACTCGCGAAAACCTCGCCCGCGAAATACAAATTGCGCGCGCGAATGCGGGAGCAAATTCGCGTCCCGATATCTAATGCAGATTTGAACGAAGGCTATCTCCCGCAGATCCAGACCAGATCGGGCGTGTATTTAGGAAACGCGATCGTAGCACAGGAAAAGGGCGTTTGCCACGTCCTCGCGATTAACACGCGATTCGAGGACGTGGAAATCGAGCTAGAGCCCCAAGAAATCCAACCGTACGAATACTGCAGCGATGAGGGTTATTCAAGTTACACCGAGGAGACGGACTCGGGGAGCGACACTGTGGTCCCTCCCGAGAATCGCGTGGCAGCCATACTGGTAGCGCTCCTCCTCGACCGTCTTAACGACGAGGAGAAGGCCCATGACCGCCGGCTCATAGAGGAATTTCCCGATAGATACAAATTGCCCGGCGATAGATTAGGATGCACAAATCTCGTACATCATAAAATTCCGACGGTCGACGATCTCCCGGTAAATACCAAACGGTACCGGTTTCCCGTAATTTACAGGAACGAACTGGAGCGCCAAGTACAAAAGAAGCTTTTGGACGGAGCCATAGTCCACTCTCGGTCCCCGTAGAATTCGCCGGTTTGGATTGTTCCGAAGAAGGCCGATTCGCAGGGAAACCCCCGAATGCGAATGGTTATCGACTTCCGGAAACTTAACGAAAAAACTGTTTCCGACGCCTATCCCCTGCCCAACATGATTGAAATATTTCAACAATTGGAAAAGGCGAATTACTTCACCACCTTCGACTTGGCCAGTGGGTTCCAACAAATACCCATGGACCCGCAGGACGGCGCGAAAACAGCATTTTCAACACTCAACGGTCACTACGAATACGCTCGTATGCCGGAAGGGTTGAAAAATGCTCCTGCGACGTTCCAGCGTCTGATGGACCGCGTTCTGATCGGACTCCAGGGCACTGAATTATTCGTATATCTCGACGACATCGTCGTATATGCGGAAACCCTGGAGGAACATCAGAAGAAAGTCCGACGCCTGATGCAGCGGCTCGAGTAAGCAGACTTGTACTTGGAGCCCGATAAGTGCGAGTTTCTGCGCAGAGAGGTAGCGTATCTGGGCCATATCGTGAGCCAGGACGGCCTACGCATGGACCCCAAGAAACTCGAAGCCGTAAAGCGCTTCCCCGAACCGAAAATTCAAAAGAATGTGCGACAATTCCTCGGGCTCGCCGGCTACTATAGACGATTTATCCCGAACTTTTCCGATCCAGCGCGACCGCTCTCAGATTTGCTTAAAAAGGGGAAATCATTTCACTGGGGACCCGAGGAAAAACGTAGTTTCCGCAAATTACGGAAAGCCCTCTGTAAGGAACCGATATTGCAATACCCGGATCTTTCAAAGTGCTTCATTCTCACCACGGATGCCTGGGAAAATGCCCTCGGTTCTGTGCTCGCGCAGGAACACGACGGTAACGAGCTCCCAGTAGCCTATCACTCGAGAATATTCACGAAAGCGGAAAGAAACTACGGGACTACCGAGCAAGAGTGCCTCGCAATAATCGAGTCCATAGAGCATTTTTCTACCTACCTCTACGGCAAGAATTTCAAGCTCGTGAGCGATCACGAGACTCTCAAATGGACTCGAACTCAGCTCGATCCAGGCAAGAGGCTCAATCGATGGAAAATGCGATTACGGAAATACGATTACGAGTTCGCCTACAAGCCAGGCCGTGATTACGTGGTTGCCGATGCCCTCTCTCGTAACCCCGTGAATCCAGACAAATCAACAACGAGCGACTCCGAGTCGGAGGAGTCGGTCGTACGGTTGGTTTTGCCTATAATGCGCAGGGGAACATCGACGAAAACACGCCCGACCCGGGTTACCCCAGCGGCAGCCGTGCCGACGCAAGGAACGGTGGCCACACGCACACGTGCTCGCCTGCGCACTACACCGTCGGTACCCACAAGCCTGAAGCGGAGGGCTCAAGCTCGGAAACTTCCGGCCCCCCCGCAATGCGTACGAGGTTTAAGGCAAGTGGTGGACGCGGTACACCGCCGGCCTCGACCACAGCTGAACACAGCTCAGAAGATTCGGGCCCACCGATACAACGAATTCATCGCAGTATGTTGCCGGCCCCGCTTCTACCGTCAAAGCGACCCAAGGCCCCCGCAAAGGACGCCGCCAAAGCGGCTCCCTCAGGCTCAGATACGTCATCAGGCATCGCGACCGCGGCTGCAGAGGGGAAACCCGAGGCCGTCGCGATCGCCGTGAGCCCGCTAAGCGACGACTCGGACGATAGCGTGTTCGAGGAAATGACTCCCGACGCGGCAACCTCGGATTCGCAATCTATACCGAAGTCGATAAGAGAATCGGTTCAAAAATTCGACGAATCCTTGCGCCAACTGGAAAAGCGTTTCCAGACATAAGGAACCTGCGGCCCCGTAGCCCCGGAATCCGAGAAACCGATTCTCGAATGGCCCGATTATTTATCGGAGGGGGAGGAATTGGAGGAGAATGCGAAACAGGCCCTACAGGTCTTAGACCCGCTCGACGATCTACATGGGGACGCGGAGCTCGTGCGTAGATTGGCGGAGTTGAGTAAATAGGAGGTTCCGACAACAGAGGAGGACCTCCTGAGACGGGTAAGCACGGTGGGAGCCAAGGTGGTATCCCCAGCGGACGAGCCTAAAGAAATAATACCGACAACCACGGAACGAGAAAACTCAGAACCCGTCAGCCGTAGCGAGAGCCACGTGACGGAGGAAGAGAACCCAAAGAGCGACAAAGATAGAGTCGCGAAGACCGAATCACCGAAGCGCGTAAGTAAAACAGAGACGGAAGCCACCGTCACGGATGGAATCGAGGCGGACGACGAGGACGAGAAGCCGGCGGGTGAGAAAGGGGAGGCCTTAAAACCAGGCAAAAGGGAGCTGGCCACACGCACGTGTGCCAGCGGCCATAGCTCGCAATCCGAGCGCGCCTCCGATAAGACTCGGCCCGGGCCCCCCTTACCGCCTCGCGCCGCGCGACGCTCGATCCGCTGGTCGCTTCCGACGGCCGATAAGGACCCCGTTGCGCGCTCGACCCCTTATCGCCCGCGAATACCTATGCCACGCACACCCCTACCACAATCAATTTCCAATAATTCAAGTAACCAAATTAATTGCCCCGAAAATTCATACTTGGTGGCGTCCACGGAAACCTCGGACGAGACAACCGACGAGGCCGAGGTATCACGACAAAATAACACATGTTTTTGTTATTACTGTTAACAATAACACAACAAATAACACAGTGTCATTGTGTCGCCGTCGGAAACAACACATTTCGAAATAACACTAGTAATAATAACATTCTCTGAAATGCCACGAACAAAAATAACACGACAATAATAACACAAACAATAATAACATTTACTAAAGCCGCTAATTTCCGCTTTAGTACTTTTTTTTAGAAAATTCCTTTACTAAAGCAGAAAACTTCCGCTTTAGTACTTTTTTTTAAATTTTTTTTTAGAACTTTACATTACTTTACTTTATTTTACTTTACTTTACTTTACTTTACTTTAGAATTTTCTTTCTTCTTTTCTTTTTCTTTTCTTTTCTTTATTTTTTTTATTTTTTTTAGTACTTTACTTTACTTTACTTTAGAATTTTCTATCTTCTTTTCTTTTTCTTTTCTTTTCTTTATTTTTTTATTTTTTTTAGTACTTTACTTACTTTACTTTTCTTTTCTTTAGAATTTTCTTTCTTCTTTTCTTTTTCTTTTCTTTTCTTTATTTTTTTTATTTTTTTTTAGTACTTTACTTACTTTACTTTACTTTACTTTACTTTAGAATTTTCATTCTTCTTTTCTTTTTCTTTTCTTTTCTTTATTTTCTTTTTTTTAATACTTTACTTTACAATCGTGTTATTTTTGCATGTGTTTTTGTTGAATCGTGTTATTTTTGCATGTGTTTTTGTTGAATTGTGTTATCTTGGCGTGTGTTAATTTGACGTGTTATTTTGACGCCGTGTTATTATGACATGGAACCGAGGCCGAAGCTAAACCGAAGGCCGAGTCGGGAGTAAAGCACCCGGTCAAAGGTACGCGAGAATGTCTCACGTACAAGGCGGACAACCTTGTTCACTTTATTTCAGCGGACAGCGAATTGTCCACCCCGATCTGAAAATTGTTATGCGACCTGGGAAGGATTAACGCGGAGGAAATCAAGCGAAACCGCCTAAAGCCCGGGCAAATAGCCGTAACGCCGTATCGCGGAAAAAACATCTACAGCGTCGTCGTGAAAACGCATTATTTCGATGCAATCGAAGCAATGGCCATAGACGCGAGCCTGAGGGGACTCAAGAGGGTCCTTGAAAAGGCCGGCGTCGAAGCGTTTCGAATTTCACGCGCGGGAGATTACACCGACGCACTGCCCCGAAGTTCGTCGAGCTGCTGCATGAATTGTTCGATAGCACCCGTATAGCTGTGACAATTTGCTACGGGAAAATATAAATTCCCCCGACCGACAGCAGTGGGCGTGCGTCGGTGCATGGCTTCGGCGATCTCCCATGTTAAGCAGCTCGACTCACGGTCGCTACTTGGATGGGTGACCGCTTAACCATGCACTGATTTGCACGTCAACTGTTGAGCGGGAGGCAGTTTTTCTGAGTTTCTGATGTAATCTCATGCAACAGACACTCAGAAAAATATTGCCGCCTGTATCGGCACAGGTTTTCCGCAGTTTCCCTGTGCCCTCGTGCAAATGCGATACAGTAGTGCATTAGGAAAGAGTGGCTGCGGGTAACACTCTGGGGGGGGGGGGGGGGGAACTCAATAAATGACACGGAGGGGAATACAAGGAATGAAAGGGGATCAAGGGGAGTGGGGAGAAAAAACGTAAAAACCTGAAGAAGGTATACGTAGGAATCAAATTAAAAAAATAAAAAAAATACAAATTCCCCCGGTAGACTCGCAGGCAGAAATAATACGCGAATTCCATGAGAGCCTCATGGGCGGGCATCGTGGAGTAACCAAAACTTATCGGAAAATCCGAGAACGCTACTACTGGCCCTCATTGCGAAAGGAAGTACAGAACTTCATTCGGAAATGCACGGGCTGCCAGGAGCGCAAGCTGGTGCGTGCCAAGACGCGAGAGCCTATGCTCTTGATAGACACGCCGGCGGACGTTTTCGATAAGGTGTCACTTGACACCGCAGGCCCTTTGCCAACGACTCCGCAGGGGAACCGGCATATACTTACTATTCAGGATCATCTGTCTAAGTATTGCCTCCCCGAACCGATATCCGATTTACAGGCGACAACAATTGCCGAGGCAATGGCTCGACGGCTGGTAGCCCAATTTGGGGCGCCTCGAGCCATCCTCACTGATCGCGGCGCGTCCTTCATGAGCAGTTTGCTGAGGGAAATTGCAAAAATATTCCATATAACGCAATTAACCACCTCTGGCTACCGACCGCAAACAAACGGGGCGCTCGAACGGAGTCACATAATGCTGGCAGAGTATATCAAGAGTGACGCTCACCAATACGATGACTGGGATATGCTGTTGCCCTATGCAGAGTTATCCTATAACACGAGCGTCCACGAGGCCACGAATTTTACTCCCTACGAGGTGATTTTCGGGAGACTGCCCCGGCTACCGAGTCAATTCCCCACTGATGACAAGCTATCCACATATAATTCTTTCACCATTGAATTAATTAAACGACTTTCCGAAATACGAGCGCTGGCAGGGGACAATCAAAATCAAGCGAAAGAAACAACCAACAAATATTACGACAGGAAAATCCGCCCTTTCGCCGGAAAAATCGGTGACCAAGTTTATGTGCTCAAAGAACCCCGTAAAGGAAAATTTGATAGCCAATATGGCTATCGGGCCCTACAAAATTGTACAGGTTTCCGATCACAGTAACGTTATTCTGGAAACAAAAGACAATAAGCGATTCAGGAAGCATGTTGATAAAATTAAGGTTGCGTATGTGTGAGCCTCAAAAGTGTGTGTGCCACGGGATGCGACATCCCAAGGAAAAGCGTAGGTCTTATAGTCGGATATGTTCACAGGCATAGGCACGGGTGCGAGCGAGTGAAAAGAGTGAGAGAGAGACTATAGGCGCGAAGCACGTGCACGGAGTGAAAAGAGACGGAGAGGAAACACTTGAGAGCCCGGCGGAGTGCGCGCGAGCAGGACGCCATGCTACAGTTCACCGTCCTTTTCGCTCTCCTGGTCCTGACCGAGGGGAAGCTGGACCACACGAATGCGTATCACGTCACCGCGATACCGGATCAGCCAGGAATATATTTCGAACGAGTCTCACCTCTTCGTCTGCAACACGTCGACTGGAGGGTCACAGTATTCATGGAAACGGATAAATTCATGAACGACTTCCCTCAAGTTCAGGGGAAATTGGCTACAGTACAAGCAGCCTGCTGCAGCATCAATCCCTGCGAAATGTGCCGCGAACTACTGCGAATCGAGTACTTCGACGAACGCGTGACGCGCGCGAAGATGCTGAAAACGAGCTCGCCACTATCGCGGACGATTCGACATTACGCGAGCCGGTCAAATACTTGCGGCTACGTTCAATGGAAAAGAGGTCCGTCCCCCTCGGATTTATTGGTTCGCTTAGCAAATCATTGTTCGGCACGCTGAACGAAGAAGATGCCGAATATCTGACGGGACAGATCGACCGACTATTCGCCGACCAGGCGAATCTTACGCAACTCATAACAAAACAAAATCACATTACGAGATCCAAGCTGCAGAATCTACACGAAGAACACATAGCCGAAATGAAAGTAGTGAATAAATTGTATAACCGGGTACATGGACTGAGAGACACATTAAACAAAGTAATCAACGAGACCACCCTAATAATTTACAACAACGAATTGCAGAATCTCGCTTACCGAGTGGAAATCAAAATCAATCGATACATCGAGACGTGCGAAAAATATTTACGGGTGATAGCAGCAGCCAGGGACGGACGTTACGAAGCGAGCGTGCTCACCACGCCGCAGCTATTGGCCGTCGCGCAAGAAATACATGCGCGACTGCCAGAGTCCGAATTTCCGCTTACATCCGAGTATATACGCGGGGAGTCGTTATCACGCGTGGCAAAGACAGACATAGTGTACCATAAGGGACGAGTAATCATCGTCGTTCACATCCCCCTATTGGAGCGAGCAATCTACAATTTATACCGCATGCACGCATGGCCGGTTCCGCAAACCGGAAACAACCAAAGCGGATCGGCGTACGTGGTACCTTCCACCCCCTACATTATCGTATCGGCTGATCGACGCACCTATTTTCTCGCCGATGCAATTTATATGGGAACCTGCGCGACCGTGGAACACCGATACATCTGTTCCATGGAAACCCCACTGCTGGAAGTTTCCACAGCACGGCAGTGCGAAATCTCTTTATTTATACATCCCACCGTACAAGCCTACCGGCGATGCGATGTAAGAATTCGGCCGCTGCATGACACGTTCTGGACACACTTACCGACGCAGGGCGGGTGTCTGTTCTCGGTATCGGAGCGAGAGACGGTCCACATGCTATGTCCCGGCCTGGCTGACGTCACTGTGCCGATCGAAGGGGCGGGCGTGCTGCATCTGAGCGCCAATTGTGTGGGGCGAACTCGAACGACCGCGCTCACGGGAGTTCGCGCTTATGACAGCCAAGAACAATATTTTTATTCCCCGGAAATATCACTGGACATATCAATAGTGGCGCCACCCTTAACATTAACTCCGGAAAACGACCCATCGACACCGATGGAGGAAAATATCACGAAATCACGGACCAAATGGAGAGGCCACGAAACAGACGAGTCTCTGTTCGAGGTAGAACAACGCATCGCCGAAATCGGAACGCATCGACGGGACCAAAGGAAACAGCAAACCTTATTCATGGCCGGGTTCTCCTTGCATTTCTTTCTCATTGGCATAATGCTGCTATTTCTTTGTCGCGGGAGATTGTGGCATATCGCCGCGGGACTCCGCGCTCGGCGACGTGACTCCGGACTCAGCCGAAAGTCACACTTGAGAAGAGTGGATATCGAGTCGGGCCACTTACCACCAACGTCATCAGTACAGGACGCAGGAAACTCAAGCCCAGCGTCAAGGGCCAGGGCAGCGAGCGGGCGGCAAGACACAACAAAGATAAGCGATCTTCCACGAACCTTACCCCCGCTCAACGCCGTCGTCGATTAACGAAGAAAGAAAAGCCAGCACCTCTCGACGCCAAGGCCCAGGACACAAATCAGAACACCACCGATTGCGCTCCTTGCCGAACCGCGCTCTGCAGAATTTAAACCGGAATCATTCAAACCGAAAGCGAGTAACCGCGACATATCGTTAAATTCGTTTTGGTCACAGACCCGCGACAGCGTCGGAGTGACTGTACGAGTGAACTGAAGTGAACCTCGTCGTGCAGTGCAGTGAGCCCGGACATTGAAAATACAATGGACTACGACAACGCGGTGCACGAGATCATGCTGCTCGGGAAATGCCCGGTTTGCGGCAAGGGCACTACGGTGTGTGTGGACTGGGGTGCGTGCTTCGAACGGTGGTCCGATGTCTCGGGCAGGCAGGGCTTTAAAACGTGCTCGCTTTGCGAGATTACGCTGCCGGCGCTGCGCGTAGCGTCACACGCGGGGACCTGCCTCGTTGCATTCGAGCAAGTGATGCGGCAAGTGCAGCGCAGGTCTCAACCCACTGCGCGATATCCGCCCCCGGACCCGGACGTCTCCAGGCCCTCGACGTCCCGCGCAACCAGGGTCGTGCAGGTCACAACAACGGCGCTGACCGTTTCCCCCCGACGCTGCTCGAGGGGTAGGAGGAACGGCAGGAAGGCGGAGATCACGCCGCCCGTCGTCGTCTCACCACCCGAGACAGCCGCCCCTGTGAGCGAACAAGCCACAGCACCCGGCGTGGCGCCGCGCACAAAGCGTGTGATTTTTGCGAAATTGCACACACTTTATCGCGAAATTTCGGGGATACTGGGCCCCGAAGTTCGCGAATCCGCGGATTGGGCCACGCCGCTGTACTACGCGGCCGTGGCATCGGGTTCGGCTGAAGCAGCCGCCGACGGCAAGGAGCCGTCAACCGAAGGGACGGCGACGCTCGTGCCTAACAAAGCCATCGAGGACGACGAAGCCACCGTTCCGTCGGACGAACATGATCCGACGGACGACGAAGCCGTCGCGTCGAAGGAGCAGAAGATGCCGCCGGCCGTCGCAACGGGAGCGACCGCGCACGCCGAGCCGACGGACAACGCAGTCGACCCGATCCAGGCAGCCATCGAGGACGACGAAGCCACCGTTCCGTCGGACGAACATGATCCGACGGACGACGAAGAAGTCGCGTCGAACGAGCAGAAGATGACGCCGGCCGTCGCAACGGGAGCGACCGCGCTCGCCGAGCCGACGGACAACGCAGTCGACCCGATCTAGGCAGCCATCGAGGACGACGAAGCCACCGTTCCGTCGGACGAACATGATCCGACGGACGACCTAGCCGTCGCGTCGAACGAGCAGAAGATGCCGCCGGCCGTCGCAACGGGAGCGACCGCGCGCGCCGAGCCGACTGACAACGCAGTCGACCCGATCCAGGCTGCCATCGAGGACGACGAAGCCACCGTTCCGTCGGACGAACAGAAGATACCGCCGGCCGTCGCGACGGGAACGACCGAGCGAGCCAAGCCGTCGGAAGACGAAGCAATCGCCGCGATGCTGCGCGGAGTAGATCACGAGAGGGCTCGTAAAATAAAACGGGCCCTCCTCATCGTCGACCAGGCTCAGGCGCTGGCAGCTGAGGAGTTAGAACGCGTGCGGAGGCTCCTCGAAGAGGCGCACACCGTGTCGCCAGAAAACTCAACCAAATCGGACAACGAGAACGACAGCGACAACGAGAACGACAGCGACAACGAGGGCCACAACGACAACGAGGACAACGACCAAGAGGATTCCGCCGACGAGCCGAGCAGCTCGCCGTCGACAGAGGCAACAGCAGTCGGCAACCTGCTCGTCGCCCCGGTGAGAGGACTCACGGACGACGAGCGGGCACACATCCAGGAGCTACTGGGCGCGTACATCGCTGGCTGGTAAATCGACGACAACACCCGGGACCCAACCAACTTCGCGTCGATTGTGCTTCGCGTGTTCCCCTCTTGTGATTTGCGTTTCCGAGTGTTTTTTTTTGTTTTGTGCGTTTATTATTACACCGATTATTATAATCATAATTAATTTTTATTTTTTTTTTGCGCAACGTAGGAGCGGAATAACTGGTGAATTTTTTTTGCGTTTTTTTATGTTATTTTATTTTATTTTCATTTTTTTTTGTTGTTTTCCTTCCTCGCCCGCACCAACGATGCGACAAATAGCGCGGACGTGCGCCGGCAAGCCCTGCGTCGGTGTCCCTGCCGGCCCCCGTCGCTTAAGGGCAGGGTAAAGTTAATTCGGCGAAAAAAAGGCATGTTTTTAAGATTTTTTTGGCGTAACGGATAGTGTTTGTTTATTGAAAAATTTACATATAATAAAGTAACATTTCAACAACATTTTCCCAAATTTTCATTGAAAAATTTTCAAAATTGAGCGAATGAAAATTAATCCCCGGAGCCGCCGCGAAAAAAAGGTGGTTTGCGGTGAGCATCATAACTCGCAACAAAATCATCTGCAACAAAAAAATCAAAATGCATTTGTTAAAGGAGATGTTTTTTGAGGTCATGACGGGAGGTTTTTCTTCGATTTTTCGATTTTTCGTAGCACTTGGAAGTCAAAAACCCGATCTTCGGTTTAAAAAATCGGGTAATTTGTTGTTGAAAAATTAGTAATTATTTTAAAAAAACAAAAAAGCTCTCGACAATACCTGGTAAATTATGTGAAGAAGTACTGTGCAAAATTTCAAAGCGACTGGTCCAGTAGATTTTGAGTAATCGTGCTCACGGACTTCAAAAATGACAAGTCTCAGAAAAACGGTTTGAAAAACGCAGAAGAGTTTGGTCGCTTAGCGCCCAGGTATAAGACCCGCCTGGAGCAATAGACGCTCAAATACTCATAGCTTCGTCAATTTTACTCCGATCGACTTGAAATTTTTACACAATATTCTTGAGACATTAGGCATTCATTTAAAAAAATAAAAAAAAATGTTAATACTTTACCCTGCCCTTAATACGACTGGGTCGATGGGGGCATCGACACTTAAGGGGGGAGGGGCGTCACGTCTCGCGTTATTTTAATATAATAAAAACTAAAATTTAGTTGAAATATTATCTCGATATATTATTTCGTTGTATTAAGTTTCGCGACCGCCAACGTCCGCGCAATCCTGAGTGTAAGCGAACACCAGGATGCGGCGGACGTGACCAAAAGACTCTCTCCCTGCGCGGGATGGCCTCGGACACGCGCTGCGGTTTCCGCTGACAAGTTAAAGATTTTCGCTGATTATTTAAAAATGCCCCGCTTGTTGCCGACGGCAAGCGCGCCGTCGGACGCGAGCGGGACAGTCAGTCTCCTTCTAATTCCTGAACCGAAAAGTCGGAAATCGGCTCCACGCTCAGCTCCCGCAAAGCAGCAGTAATTCTTTTTCGATAATTCTCTAACAGTCAAAATTTAATATTCTGTCCGAGTCACGAAAGTCGCGCGCGCCGCGGAGGTCAGCCTGTGCAGTGATAGATTAAGCGTTACGATTATTTTCGCCACGAACAATCGATGGGAGCGTCGGTCGTGTAGGCTTAAGTGTGAACGATTGTGTGAAACAAGCCGACGAGCTGGTCGGCCTGTGAGAGCTTGAGTGTGAGTACCATCACGCGCTAGGTCTAAGGCGTTATTTTATTTTGTTATCGTACTGGAAATAATATCTTTCCTGAATGCTTTGTTACTATGAATAATGAATGAATTGTCTTTTGTTTCTTGCCTCAAATTTCATGTTCAATATACTCTAATTTTACCAGTTAATCTGAGTCCCGATTATTTATTCAAACCCCGAGAATCCCAAGGGAAAGCCCTGTACGGGGCTTAAAAATAAACTCCTGCGCTTCACGAAGGGGGTTAGCTTGCTGCGTGCGAGACCGCTCCGCACGTGACACGTCTGTCCGAACCCAAATAAAGTGGGATAAAATTGGCGCTGTTACCATAAACGGTGAGCTTGTCAAAGACGCTAAATTATAGACCTTTTGAATGACGCTATGCGATCTAGAAAAACAGTGAGTGCTATTAGACGCGCTCAGTTTGGTACTGAACTCCGACGCGTTGGTGTCCCTCATGAATTCGTTGGTAATCATAGTTTGCTGTATGAAAATCTCTCGTTGTCACCTTCATATCCAACGGTCACATCGCAACCCAGCTTTTACGCAAGAAGAAGCAATCAAAGCATACTGAATAGCAGCCAAAGTACTACACCGAGACGTCAGCAGACTGAAGCACAAGACAAAAATTGGAAGACATTAAATATATAATGGCTACGCTAGGAAAATTCTATTACGACCCGGAGCACGCGGCAGGCTACGCTGGAGCTCCTAATCTAATTCATACCGCCGAACAAGAATCAATCGCGCAGACTGATGTTGTAGACTGGCTGCAAGCCCAAAATGCTTACACGCTACACAAACCAATACGTCGAAGATTTCCGAGACGGCATTACGTGGTCAACAATATTGATGATGTGTGGGAAGCTGATCTTGTAGATCTCCGAGCCCTCAAAGATCACAACGATGGATTTGCCTATATTTTAGTTGTAATAGATGTCTTAAGTAAATGCGCATGGGCCGAGTTGCTTCGAGATAAAACGTGTTCAGCACTTACGGAAGCCTTCAAACGATTATTGGATAAAAGTAACGGACGAATACCGGTATGGCTGCAGACAGATCGCGGCAAGGAATTTGTCGGAATCGTTCTGCAACAATTCTTAAAAAGTCGCAGCATCCATGTTCGTATAGCCCGTAGTCTTGATGTAAAAGCCGCTGTCGTCGAGAGGTTTAATAGAACATTGAAAGAACGCATGTGGCGTTACTCTACACATAAAACTACCCGACGCTACCCGGATGTACTACAATCAATAGTAACGGCTTACAACAATACGAAATATTCAACCACAAAAATGCAACCCGCAGCGGTGACTCTGGACAATGCAGAAATAGCTCGTTCAAATATTGAGAGCCGCTACAAACACGGTTATCGAATAGCTAAATACAAGGCTGGTGAGTAGACTGCGTTCGAGAAAGGTTACGAAGAACGTTGGAGCAAAGAAATATTTAAAATACATCGAATTCTCACGTATAGACAACCGCCTGTATACGAATTGTCATACTTGGAGGGAGAAGTGATTGACGATTTCTTCTACGAGGAGGAAATAAGTGTTGTGAAAAAAGATATTAACGAAGAGGAATTTATAATTGATCAAATTTTACGCACAAAGGGACATGGTCGTAATAAAAAAGTTTTTGTTAGCTGGCGCGGTTACCCAGAGAAATTTAACTCTTGGATCCCAGCATCAAATATCTTAGAAAGTGAATTTCGTTAGATTGAAATATTTTTTAAAATGCGTGATCAGTTTTATCTAATCTTACCCAGTAGTTGTAGTATGAAGTATTATCCCGATAACACAGTGACTCACTTTGTAACACAATTACCGCATTCAATAAAATTACCAGGAGAATGGGCTGTTGCTTTAACAAAGATTCAATTTCCATGCAATTTTATGCAATTTTCCGGTAAAAACACAGAAATGAAAGTAGCTCGACACTCTCCAACGACAACGGATGCAGAAAGTATTAAACACGATCTGAATGCACGTTTAGTACAGGGTATCTTGCCTTTACCAACTCCAGAAAATGTCTTAAAAGGACTCATGTCTTTAGCTCATTCAGCCTACATGCGCGGTTCTAAAGATACTATATCACAGGGTAATTACACTTCGATAAATGTGTTAATTAATACGATTTACGAAGATGCTGCGTTTTACGATCATATTAAAATCAAGTATAACAACGACGCTGGAGGCATCGTAAGCATAGGCCGTGATATCGGCAATTGTGTATCCATAGGATGCCTTCAAACACACGAGGTTCATCTCAGTGATAAATTATCCCGAGTACTTGGTTTTGAATCTAACAAACCCATAATGCTGCATGCGTAAACAAAAGATTTTCAGGCCAACTTTCCCGCATCATTGTCCGAAACAATCCCCGAGAAATTATTTGTGTATACTGATATATGTGAAAATTACATCACTGGTGATGTTCAAACTCCTCTTCTACGAATTGTACCGATAGACAATATAAATTATACGTACAGCAGCCTAGAGACAAAAACTTTTTCACCACCAAACTATATACCCTTTGTTGCGGATATCAGGCCAGCGATTTTTCATAGCTACTGCGGGGCAGCAGTGTTTTGGGCCTCGGTCGTTACCCTCCGGCCGTTGACACAGGATTCGAACGTCTGTCGATGTATCGGTCGCTTGTCACGGCAGGAACTACCCTGGAGGTCAAGGAATCGTCAGTTCGGGAACGGTGCCGTGACTCTATCGCTTCGAGAGTCGGGTAAGCACGAGTGGGATACCGGTTCCGCGGACTGGAGCCTGATTTCGCGGAAAAAAGCTGGAATCATCGGTGTCGTGGGCCACGTAATTCCTTGCAAGGTACCGTACTCTATCTCGCTTTGACGCGCCCGTGCCAGCAGTCGCCGCGCTCGCTCACTTTCGGTTGCGCGCACGAAAACAGTGCGCGCTTCCTCGCTCACTCCGTCGTTTCGGAGCAACGACCTCTCGCTCGCACCCGTGCAGCAGAGGCTTTCGCGCGGACACTCGTGCAGTGCGCGCTTTCTCGCTCACTCCGTCGTTTCGGAGCAACGACCTCTCGGTCGCACCCGTGCGGCAGAGGCTCTCGCGCGGACACTCGTGTAGTGCGCGCTTTCTCGCTCACTCCGTCGTTTCGGAGCAGCGTCCTCTCGCTCGCTCCCGTGCGGCAGAGGCTCGCGCGCTTGGAAACAGTGCGCGCTCGCTCTCGCTCTCTCCGTCTCGTTCGGAGCATCGTCCTCTCGCTCGCACCCATGCGGCAGAGGTTCTCGCGCGGACACTCGCATAGTGCGCGCTCGCTCTCACTCACTCCGTCGCGTTCGGAGCATCGTCCTCTCTCTCGCACCCGTGCGGCAGAGGCTCACGCATCAGAGTGCGCGTTATCTCGCTCTGTTTAGCTTCGTGCATACCCGGAGCAGTATCGCTGCCGCTGCAATGGACCAGCTCCGTGAGTAACAGAGCCGACTCTCGGGGCACATCATTCGCGCTCTCGACAACCTGCGACGACTCGGTCAAGCCAATATAACGCGTGGCGTCGTCGAGGCGAGGATCGACGTTCTCGACGCCAAATGGGCAACGTTCTGCGATGGAAATGAAGAAGCCGAGGCTCTCGCCAGTTCCGAAGACCGGAAACGCCCATATTTTATAAATAATATGTACGCTAACACCGAAGACAATTATTTTCTCAACAAGGGCAAGCTTCTCGATATGGTGCGGCAGTTCCAGGCGGGAGACGTTCAGCCCTCGAGGGGTCCGACGCCGACGCCGGAGTTTCCGAAACTACCGCTCGTTAAGTTCTCGGGGGAGTTTGCCGACTGGCCGACGTTCCGCGATATGTTCGCCTCGCAGGTTGGTGACAATCCACACCTCACAGCTATCGAGAAGCTCCAGTACCTAAAGATGAGTCTGGGAAAAGAACCGGCTGCGCTCCTAGCGTCCGTACCGCTTACCGCCGAGAATCTCGCGGGCGCCCTGCAGACCTTGAGCGACCGCTATGAAAATAAGCGGCTGCTAATGAATGCGCAGCTCAACACGATCTTCGCCCTGAAGCCGGTGAAAACCGAGTCTGCCCTCGAGCTCAGGGCTCTCGTCGACGGCACGCTCAACGCACTGGGAGCCTTGCGCGCCTTCGGTCGCGAGGTCGACGGATACGGCGATCTACTTGTCTATATGACAGTGAAGAAGTTGGACACGCAATCGCGACGTGAATGGGAAAATCTCATGGCGTCCACAAAGACCCCACCGACCTTCGACGACCTGAAAACTTTCCTCACTCGACGGATCTGCGCTGTACAGGCGCTCGAGACCGCGGATCTGCCCTCCACGTCGGCCATGAAGACGACGGGTTCCTCCGGCAACAAACCGCGGAGCGAGCAGAAATCCGGTAGCAGCGTGAGGTCTCATCAGGCGTCGGGCGCTCCGAGCGGGTCGAAGGAGTGTGTCATGTGCCAGGGCGGGCATTACATCGCCTCGTGCGAGCAGTTCCGGGCAAAGACAGTCGAGGAGCGCAAGACATTCGTCCTCACTAAGAAACTTTGCCTGAACTGTCTGCCTGAACAAGCATCACTCGCTGCTCCACGGGGCCAGCTTCGGAGCCCCCAGGTCGCCGCCGGCAGCTACGGCGGGAGGCTCGCGGACGGACACGTCACAGAGCTCGGCAGAGGACAGAGGACCGAGCGTCTTCATCGCGCGACGTCGTGACTCACAACGCTCAATGTCACCTGCAGGGCGCAACGACGCGAGTTCTCCTTGCGACCGCGATCGTCCACGCATTCACGGCGGGCGAGGCTCCCGTGCGCGTTCGAGCCCTGCTCGATCAAGGTTCCGAAGCCTCGTTCGTGTCGGAAGCTCTCGCCCAGCGACTGAGGCTCTCGCGGACTTCCACATCCGTCGCCGTCAGTGGAGTCGGCGCGAAAACTACGATCTCCGCGCGCGGCCGCGTCACGGTAACAATCTCGTCACACTTCGAGTCGAGCTTTGAGTTGAAGGTCGATGCGCTCGTCCTTCCTCGGCTTACTTCGTACGTCGCGCCTCAATTCGCGGCAATCGGACAGTGGGGTCGCCTCGAAGAGCTCACCCTTGCCGACCCTGACATCGCGGCGAACATGCGAATCGAGCTCCTCCTCGGCGCGGACGTCTTCCCGCAGCTGTTGCTGCCAGGAGTACATCACGGGCCACTCGACACTCTCGTAGCGCAACACACGAGGCTCGGGTGGGTACTGTCGGGGCGAGTGTCTCAACACCGGGACAGAAGAGGGTCGATCACGAGTCACCAGCTCTCGCTCGACCATTCGATTTCCTTGTCGCTTTAGCGCTTCTGGGAACAGGAGGAAATCTCAGTTCCCGCGTCTCTCACGGCCGAGGACGAGAAGTGCGAGGCTCACTTCGTCAAGACTCACTCGCGGGACTCGACCAGCCGATACATCGTGCGGCCACCGCTCAAGGAGATTCAGACGACTCTCGGGGACTCGTTCGCTGCCGCGGAGCGTATGCTCGTGCGAATGGAGCGCCGTTTCTCGCGCGACACCGCTTTCGGAGGCGCTTATTCGGACTTCCTCAAGGAATATGAGGAGCTCCACCACATGGAGCGGGTATCAGCCACGGATCGGCCACCCTCACGCGTCTACTACCTGCCTCATCATGGGGTAATCCGTGAATCGAGCGAGACGACCAAGTTGCGCGTCGTCTTCAACGGGTCGCAGAAGACAAGCCTCGGCCCATTGCTGAACGTCTGCCTTTACGTCGGGCCACCGCTTCTCCCGGAACTCTTCGACGTGATGCTCCGCTGGAGAACGCACGCCATCGTCTTCTCGGCGGACATGGAGAAGATGTACAGGCAGATTCTTCTCCACCCGGAAGACCGCGACCTTCAGCGGATTCTGTGGCGGACGGATACGCGCGCAAAGCCAGACGCGTACCGACTCCGTACCGTGACGTACGGTCTCGCATGCGCCCCGTATCTCGCACTTCGGGTACTGCAGCAGCTCGGCGCTGACGAGGGAGGTCGTTTTCCGCTCGCAGCTGAGACGCTCCAGACTGACGTCTACGTTGACGACGTCCTCTCGGGAGCCGACGACGCAGAGGCAGCGCTGACGAAGCAGCAGGAGATCATCGGGTTGCTCACGGCGGGCGGCTTCTCGTTGCGCAAGTGGACGTCGAACTCGGCTAGTCTCCTCGCTCGTCTCTCGCCATCACTCCGCGCGACAGGTTCGAGTCTCCCGATTCGCGCGGAATCATCGTATCCCATGCTCGGGCTCTCATGGCAGGCAGCAAGTGACTGTTTCGTTTTTCAGCTGAGGGGCTCACCAGTCGAGCCGCCCTTCTCGAAGAGGAAAATCCTCTCCAAGATCGCCGAGCTTTTCGACCCGTTCGGGTGGCTCGCGCCAGTCATTATCAGCGCGAAGATTTTTATGCAGTAATTGTGGCTGCTACGGCTTGACTGGGACGAGCCGTTGCCGGACGCCGAGTCTGAGGAATGGCTCCGGTTCTCCAACCATCTCTCGCACATCGCCGACGTCAGGGTTCCACGATGGCTCCACTTCCGCACCGCTTCTCGAAGGCTCGAGCTCCATGAGTTCGCGGACGCGTCGGAACGGGCTTACGCAGCCGTTCTCTACCTCTGTGTATCCGGCTCCTCTCGCGAGGTGACGCTCGTTCCTGCAAAGACGAAGGTCGCGCCCGTCAGACAAGTCTCGCTCCCACGACTTGAACTGTGCGCCGCGCATCTACTAGTCAAATTCGCTAAGCGCGTGCTCGAGGTCATCCGCGTTGATTGCTCGGTCCACCTGTGGTCTGATTCCACGGTGACGCTCGCGTGGATCAAGGGCCACCCCGTGCGCTGGAAGACGTACGTTGCCAACCGGGCCTCCGAGATACAGAGTGTGCTTCCCGAGGCACGCAGGCGTCACGTCGAGTCGCGACACCCGGACATTTCCTGATCGGAGCCCCGCTCTCAGCGGTGCCAGAGCCATCCTTCACGAAGGTGCAGCCGTCGCGCCTCTCTCGGTGGCAGCTAGTGCAGCAAATGAGGGATAGTTTTTGGAGCCGCTGGTCCGCCGAGTATCTGCAGAATCTGCAGGCCCGATCGAAGTGGACCAAGCCGCGGCCCCCTCTTCAAGTCGGAGACCTGGTCCTCATCACAAACGAACTCACGACACCGACTAAGTGGCCGCTCGCGCGAGTCACCGCGACGCACCCTGGAGGAGACGGCCAAGTTCGGGTGGCCACTGTGCGAACAGCTACCTCGACCTTTAAGAGGCCTGTCGTCAAGCTCTGTGTGCTCGCCAGGAAGGACGACATCGAGAAGAGTGCGGCGTGACCGCACGTTGCTACATTTCGTCTCGCGACGAGGCGGGCGGAATGTTGCGGATATCAGGCCAGCGATTTTTCATAGCCACTGCGGGGCAGCAGTGTTTTGGGCCTCGGTCGTTACCCTCCGGCCGTTGACACAGGATTCGAACGTCTGTCGATGTATCGGTCGCTTGTCACGGCAGGAGCTACCCTGGAGGTCAAGGAATCGCCGGTTAGCGACGACACCCCGGCACGGCCGCATCGCACCGAGTCTCTCTCTCGCTTGAGAGTCTTTTTTTTCACGCCCTAATTCTCCGCCAACTCGACATTCAATTTATAAGTCTTCCATTTGTTCAATAAATCGTCAACCGTTGTTTTACTGTTAACCGCCGTCTCGGTTTTTTACCCGACCTCCTCTCTTCGATCCGGAGCAGCGTGCACTTCTGCAAGGCAGTCTGCTCAACACCCTTGTTACGAACAGAATTTGAGACGATCGACATAGATATAAGAACACACACTGGCGCGCCAGTGCCATTCGAGAGTGGAACGTTGACCGTTACATTACACTTTAAGCGTATACGCTAAATAAATCTGACAAAAATGAATCGTTACGTTGATCATTACGACAGTCAGATTGGTGGTGGGGATAATCGTGTGTTTTTCGGTAGCGCCTATCAACGAGGGCACGGGCTTGGTAGTTATTGATCGGTTTATTTCGCCGTGTACTGCCATTGTTAACACGGGGTGTACGCGCGGTTGGTAAGGAGGCCCTTCATACAGGGCGGAATATATTGGACAACGTCGCTCATAACACACCGTTCAAAGAAGCGTTGAAAAATCGTATTACCGAAAGCGGTCGAAAATTAAAACGCAAGGCCGAAGAGTCGCTCGATAACCTTATGAGTGGTTCGGGATATAATCTAAAGAATCGTGGACCATCTCATCATTCAGCGCTCAGTCACGCTGGTATACACTGTAGTGGTTTTTAGCTCTATGTTCCTCAAACCGCCCACAAATCGCCAAGGTCCTCCGAGTTCTTCCCTTTTACCCAGGGCGCCAGGCGCTTTCGCGCCGGGAAGAACTCGCGCGCTTACAGGACCCGGCTGCTCGGGCCAGGCTAGCCGCAGCCGTCGATGTTGTAGAGTGGCGGGATGCGATGAGTTGACGATCTCGGAGAGGATAAGAAATGATGTAACAACCGAACAACGGTCAATCTGCGGGAGCTCACAAAACCGTTTATTAAACAGAACAAGACAAATTAATAATGACGAAAATAGTTCAAGTAAAGTCTCCCGCAATGCTGTCTCGCAGAAACGAAACACTTCTTCGTTTCTCGCAGTTTCGCCGGTCTACCGCTCGGCAACAAAATTCTCCCTCGCAAGGTCGCGAGTCACCGCGCGCGCCGCGGCCCTCGCCACACGCTCACACTCGCTCTCTCTCACACGCGGCGGGAGAGATAACGGTCGCGCGGGTTTTCCTCCGGACAAAACAACCAAAACTCAAAAATACCGCCGGGGAAAAGCCGCAAATGTAACGCAAAAAGAAAATTAAGAAAAATGCGCACCGTTTCCCTTCCCGCACACTGACTCTACTTTTACGTCGCGGGATGCACAAAAAAAACAATGAACACTCTACGTTAAGATCCTCGGCGCGACGGCTCACTTCCCGCGACCGAACGACCGTTAGCGCGGTCGTACCCGCGTAAGAGTCTCCCGCAGGACCGCCCGGACGATCAGGCCTCTCTCGCTGCACCCGGCGCCGAACCTGGTTCTTGAAAAAGAAATATCTAGGCGCGAAGGCCTCGAGGGCTCGTCACCGAGACACTGCGCTCGCGTGCACGGACTTCGGCGCCGTGAGATGCTCGCGAGAGCCCCGTCGACACGGCCGTCTCGCGCGAAGGCGACGAGGGCGCGATGTCACGCGCAATAAATTAACAGAACGACAATACCGAAGGAAAAATTAACGAAAATAAAGCACTGACGCCTCGCGGCGAGGCTCACCCGTAACCCTCGTGGAAAAATCCCCGCGTGTCTCTCGATCTCGGAAGGCGTCATTCGCGGCGGGATGGACGTGCTCGCTCTCTCTCGTTTTTCTCTCTCGATCTCCTCGGCGTACTCGTCGCTGTCGCTCGCTCGCTCGCACGCTCTGCTTCTCGCTCGACGGCTCCTCGGGAAGTGCTCTCGAATTAACGTCTCTCGCTCGCTCGCTCAGGGAAATGAACCCCTCCCCGGCTCGAAGCGCTGGCCGGCAGGCAGGCGGCCAACTCTGCCGTGCCGCGCAGCGGCTAGATCTCCCCAGCTGAGATCTCTCGCGCCACAGTTGGCTGGCGTGGCGCGAGGCTTCGACGGCGGCGGTCTCTCCGTCGGCGGCGGTGGCGGGCGGTTCAAACGGCCGAGCGGCCAGCGGCGCAGCGGCGAGGCGACGGCTAGGCGACGGCGAGGTCTCGGCGTTGTCTCTCTCTCTCTCTCTCCCGCGCAGTTTCGTCGATCCGGGCTCACCCCGGCGACGGCGTCAGCGTGGATAAATCGCGTAAAACGGGAAAAATTAATAAAATAAAATTAATAATAATAATAAAAGTTATCTATGGCCCTGCGGATCGGTCTAGGCGTCGTCGAGCGGGAGAGCAGAGCGGCGGTTGGGCGCCACAGAATTTTCCCGTGTTACAACACGTCGGGTTTTCCGCACTTGGACCTCCGGGATCTAAATCACGAAAAGCCAAGAGGACGCCGATGAAGAAGAAGAATACGACGACGAAGACAACGAAGAAGAAGAAGAAGACGAGTGCATCTAAGAACCGTAAGAAGAACAGCAAAAGAAGTGGAAAATCAACAAATAAGAGAGTAGCACGTAAGAATACGAAAAAGACGCGTATTGTTAAACGCATAAGACGTACCGCTGCTGATATATTTGAATAATTATTTGTAACTTATATCTTAAGATTGTGATGAGAAAGACGCTTTTTCCCCGTGATATTTCGGGCGGAATATTTTTATTTTCTATAAATTTTAGTTAATTCTAGCGTCACACCTGGCGCGGCCGGGGTCAGTGGCTGCCAGGGCTCCAGTAATTTGACAAAAGTTATAGTTGGGCGCCAATTAGTTTTACGAAACTAATAAAACTTTATTATAGAATAAATGTTTATTCGACTACTCGCAATTTCGTCGATTATTAATGCGCAAGGGGATTCGATTGGATGACCCGAGGAAGGAAGTTGCAAGGGTGAGCGACACGGAATTATGCACGAGCGAACAAAATTGACTTACGTGAACGTTTTATTTGACGAGCCACAGTCACTCGACGATTTTGAATTTTCCACTCTGTCTTCGACAAATTCTCGACAACAATCTTGTGCCGGATGATAATCGACAAATTCACTTGGTTTTACAATACAAATTAGCAATAAAGATCGACAAATTCACTTGGTTTCACAATACAAATTAACAATAAAGGTCGACAAAATGATAGAGCGAGACTCCTCGAGAACCGACGTGCCTCCTTACAGATCTGGACGGCAAGTCACCGACGTGCCTCCTTACAAATCTGGACGGCAAGTAATTTTCGTCTCTCGATTTTTCTGCGCTTCGTCTCGCGTAGCACGCCTCGACGTGCTCTATGGCCCTATTGGTCGATTAGGGTCGATGTGATTCGTCGCGGGGCGGTCGATATCGGCGCCCTCGCCGCACGGTTAGACGCGAGCGTTTCAACGGTTATTGGCGCGCGACTTCGATCGTTCGCGGCGCCACCCCGAGAATAATTCGAGCCGTGATTTTCCGCGAGGAGTAGCGGTCGCGTGTCGTCGATTTAAAATTAACATTTTGTTAATAAGCGAAGCGCTCTCGAGGAGTTGGCAACGGGGTTCCGACGTCGAGGGTATAGAGTTTCAGTTTTCCTGTCACAGTGTCTATGTATTTATTTTCAAAATGGCTTTCTTGCATCCGCACTCTTGTGAGTGTTTAAAATCAGAGCTGGATCTGTTCACTCTTCCACCAACACAGACGAGTATAGAAGCGTCTAAAGGTGTTCATTATATACCCATTTTAGGGAGAGCAGTGGCCGAGTGGTTCGGGGCCGGGCTCATACGCAGAGGGTTCCGAGTTCGATTCCCGGCCAAGCACCAATGGATTTTTGTAAGTGCTTTTCTGTGATCGCGGTAGTTCGGAGCCCACCTTAAATAGGAGGTCCAAAGGAAACGTCCGGCGTCTTGGGGTGGAGCCCAAAAAGACTGGGAGAATGTCACGGGTTCGATTCCCGAGACTGAAGTCCCGCAGGTGTGGGCAAAACGGACGAGGACGTCGCTCCGGCTATAGGACGTGCGAACTAGGACTGTAGCCGTATGTCCGAAGCGGACACCTAGCGGGGCGCGACGAAGCTCCAGACTCGAGAATCGAACCGGTAACACAACGGACAAGGAAGGGAAGGAGGAAAAAGGTGCCAAGGAGAACGTAACCCTTAGGGAATCGGTGTAACAAACAATACAATACCAATATAAACCCATTTCATTTATCACTGATTCTGCTCCCCTTGAATTTGTTGTTCCTGGATACGGTGATGAATATATTGATCTAGCGCATACTATGCTCAGCCTACGTGTAGTATTAATACCTGCGGCTGGAGATGCATCGGAAAACGACAAAGTAGGACCTGTTAACAATGTGCTTCACTCACTTTTCAATCTATTAGATGTGTCATTCAACCAGAAACTTGTATCTCCATCGAATAACGCCTACCGAGCATATATTGAAACATTATTAACTTATAAGGCCTCGACAAAGGATAGTCATCTGGCGTCTAGCATGCGGGTGAACGACGAGCCAGGTCAATTTGACAGGGCTCCCATGGCACTTGGAGCCCTTGCGGGTGGAGAGGCAGTGGTGGCAGTGGTGGATAATAAGGGACTAACTGCACGACAGATGATGATGCGGCCTGGCAAAACAGTAGACCTTCTTCGATACTTTGTAACCGGGATTTTTCGGTCCTGGTTACCTTCGCCCTATCCGTTTGATTTCCGCAGCCAAAGAGCCGTCGGGCGCCAGCTAATTTTTATTTTTCGCGGAATCAGCAAACCGCGCATCTCAAACGTAAACTTAATCAAAAAACGGAAACGGAAAACTGGGCAGCTTTGGAAACCAAACGGACGGTTTACGGTAAACCGCGGTTCGCTCAGTGTGTCAGGTTGTGGAGAGAGGGCGTGGATGGCCAAGTGACAGACGGGCGTGTGAAAGAATGACCCTAACTCAAGAAAACTTAAAGATAAATCAGCGTTTAATAGGTCGAAATTCAGAATCAAAACGGTACACGTGCTACGAGAATACCAAAAATTCGAGGGAACGCGGTAACGGAACACGGAGAGAACCACGAGAACACGGTGACGCGACACAGCCAAAAATCGAGATAACGCGATAACGAAATGTAGCAAAAATGCGAGATAACGCGATGACGGAACGTAACGAAAATTCGAGATAACGCGATAACGGAGCGTAACGACAAACCGAGATAACGCGATAACGGAGCGTAACGACAAACCGAGAGAACGCGATAACGGGGCATCACGAAAACTCGAGATAACGCGATAACGGAACAAAATTAGAGCCCAGGTAACGCGATAACGAGACACGACGAGAACGGAAATAATACGGTAACGGAACAGCGATAACTAAGAGAACGCGATACCAGAACATAGCGAGAAACAAGATAGCGCGATAACAAAACGTAACGAGAAACAAGATAGCGCGATAACAAAACGTAATGAGAACTGAGATAGCGCGATATCGGCACATAGCCAAAAACCACGATAACGCGATAAAAGTACAGAGCGAGAACTGAGTTAGCGCGAGATCAGAACATAGCAAAAATCAAGAGAACGCGATAACGGAACATAGCAAAGTCACGGTAACACGAGACGGTATAGCGCGAGAGTCTCGAAAACACGATAACGAGACATGATTAAATTAGGAATAATCCAGGCGCTTGCGGTCGCTCGAGGCGAAACGTCCACTTCGGGAATACGTTACCTTAACACGCAGAACCTGGAAAGAAAAATATAAACTAACGATAACACGGTAGCCAAGATCGATAGCACGAAATTGGCGATAACTGCCCAAACCATAACGATATCACGAGAGACCTGTAAAGGACAGAAACGTCGGTAACGCTACGGAAAATCAGAACACGATAGCGGCATCAAAACGGTAGCATAACGAGAACATAGTCAACCACCCACGATAACGCAGCGGTAACGTCGCCGGCAGCGCGGCCGAAGCCGCGCCGCGAGCGCGAGAGTTGTACCGTGATGCTTACCGGTCGGCAGTCAGGAACAGAAGAAAGAGCGTGAGACGAAGGCGCGCCGAGCGCTGCGCGCTCTCGGCCTTCCCCCACGCGCAACTCACGAGCCGCGGTCGCCACGAAGCGGCGAGCGTACGGCTCGATACAAAAACATGGACCGCAAACCGTAACATCGGAAAATATTCCCGAGTCGTTGTTCACTCGGGAAATTCGCTAAATGAAATCTCGCGGTGGCTTTCGGCTAAGCCTGCACTCCGGGCTGACTAGGAAATATAACAAACGTAACCGAAAAACTTCGTTCGCCACTACGGCCTTCCAACTAAAACGAAACCGAACTCAATATATTTTCCTAGTCAGCCTCACCAGGGGAGCGTCGGAATTGCACCGAACCTTTGCAGTGCATGGCCGATACGCCGTAAGAGGACCCACCGGGTGCGCCGGGTAGCCGCTACGTTGGCTCTGATCCGCGGCGACCCCGGTGACCTAACCGCGGTGTAGCGGTTAATTTTAATTAACGAGAACTCTTACTGAATGTTCGACGAGATCGAAACGTAACGGTAGCTCTAACGATAGCATATTATTTTCGGGACACACGGTAACGGTTGACGAGAACTCTGACGCGACACGTAAATACGAACGCTCGGGACCCGTTGACCTCTACCGAGACGAAAATCGAGAGTCCGCCGTGGCTGTTATTCGGCTGGGTCTTTGTGGCAGAGATTTCTAGGAAATTCTGTCACAACTTACATTCTGATATATTCAATCAAGTGACATTTTTACTGAACGGCATTGAGCTTCGGTTGCGACTCGTACGCTCGAGAAATGCCTTCTGCCTGATAGATGCATCCGGAAAAAATTATTACGTTCACATCACTGATGCAAGCTTTATTGTCCGACGTGTCAAAATTGCACCCGGTGTATTATTAGCTCATGCGAGAGCTCTGAGCAAAAGGAGTGCAAAGTACTCGTTTACACGCGTAGGTGAAACCATTTACCATCCACAGCGGCGTTCATGGTGAGACGCCAGATAACTTTATTCTTGGTGAACTGCCGAAAAGTATTGTTCTTGGTTTTGTAGATAATAAGGCGTTCAATGGAGATAAAAGTCTGAATCCTTTCAATTTCCAACATTTTGGAATTAATTATTTGTCGCTTTACGAGGATAGAGTGCTTATACCAAGCAAGCTTTTACAACCGAATTTTGATGAAGGAATCTACGTTGACTCCATTCACACAGTAGTTTCTGGTACGAATATTTGCTGGGATGACAACAGTTGCGGCATTAAAAGATCCCAATACCCTCTGGGCCACTGCTTATTTTGTTTCGACTTGACACCCGATCTCTCAGCCGGAAGAGCTGGCCATTGGAACCTTGTACGACACGGCAGTGTTAGGCTAGAAGTGCGCTTCAAAGAATCTCTCGCGCAAGCCATAAATTGTATAGTTTATACCGAATTTGATAAGGTAGTTGAAATAGATTCTTCGCGCCAGGTTATGGTAGAATTTTCAGGCTAGTTTTAGTGAATATAAAATATTTTGTATGACAAAAATTAAATTAATAAAATGTAAAAAGAGGATTCTTGGTTTTCAATTTATTTGTGTTCATCGAATTACAAGCTCTTGAGAAAAACATTTTACAAGAATATCCACATCCATAACCTTGACTTTTATTCGCGGCTCATCCTCATCCTCAGCAGTGTACTGTAACAAGTCCCTGTCCACTACCTATTTTTTCCCTTTTCCACCGACTCCCCGTACCTCTGGCCCACGGGCCTGCATTCCTAATTTATCACTTCCTGACCTGCGGTCCGGCTCGACGCCCCGCACTACATCTCCCCTAAACGCAGCTATTATCGCCTGCGTCATAATACCGCCACTCGCGTGGCCTACGTGACTTTTCCCGGATCCCTTTTTATCGCTAGTTTCCCATGCACGTTGCACCTATCTAAACAACCGCCTTTTCCCGGAATCCAGTCACACAAGTGTCCGTCTCCCGCCGAAGCTTCCAGACTCCGCTCAAATTCTTAGCCACATCTCTTTTTATCGCCCGTTTCTCAGGTATGCCTCGCCTAATCAGCTATGCGCCTTTTCAGGAAACCAGCCACACGTGCGCCCTTTTCCCGCCGAACTTTCTGGACTCTTCTCCCAAAATTCCTCCCCACTATTACCATTTTCCCACAGTTCGATACCATTTAAGCGCCTCCCGCGTTATTTCCTGGGTCAGTAAGCCCGAAACTCTGCACGACTAAACTTGTACCAGAGATCTTCAATAAACGTCCCTTTGGACTCGTAACGTGTCAACCGCGTCTTTCCATCCCATAACCGCGCTTCGTAGCCGAGTTGGTTATTCCTCGCCATAAAACATTACCCGACATCACAGTACCCGCACGGACTATTTCTCATACGCAGTAGTGCGTATAACCGTTCAATCGTTGCCTGCAAAATAATAATAAGGAATATTTATATTTCGCTAATATTTACTTGACAATTGTACATGTATACCACTGTTACATCAAAAGTGTCGTGGATTTTACTCGAGCGACAATTTTACACGTATTAGTGCGGTTCAGCGTGATTTACCCGTGCTCTGGTCAAGAAGGAAGGCTCCTCCCTATACCACATCTGACGAAGTACACTAAACGCGCAAGCTCTGTTTCGACTCTAACCTTTCGGAAAATTACTCGGGGACGAGCTGCGAATGCTTCTCTAAAGGGAATTTGACTGAGGTCTGAGATGATGATGATGTGATGATGGCTCGAGACAATGCGCGTACTAAATTTCACCGATATAATTAAAAATGTCACTTACCCTTTTTGTGTTGAACTGGATGCTGATGCTGCAGATGGGAAGGACACGATCATAAAGAAACTGTGACACTTAATTTAAGAATGCGACCGTCGAATTTTCTTCGTAAAACGAGGAAATTAAATAAACCGATTTTTCTCAACAACGGGTGTTAACATGTAATTAATCGTGATGATGTTCACAAATATCGGCATCTCGTGGTGTAACAAAATTCAGAGTTCGGATGTACAAGTTTCTCAAAATACGAAGCGTGCGAAATTATAAAATAAAATACAAAATTAGTCGAAGCCCGAGAATACAAAACTGTAGAGTCTTATTTAAGTCTATAAACTCCTAAGTCCCCGTTTAGGACAAAGGTTCGAATTACGAAAAATGAAAATCTTAGCGAAGAACGGAATGGATCTAAGTCCGCAGACGGATTAAAAGTCGATGATGATTGGAACTCGAAATTTTCTAAGTCCGTGATACGATTTTACATTCGGAGCTGATTTTTCCTAAGTCCGCGATACGATTTAAATTCGGAGCTGATTTTCTTCTAAGTCCGCGATCGATTTAAATGATTTTTTTCTAAGTCCGCGGTCGATTTAAATGATTTTTTCCTAAGTCCGCGGTCGATTTAAATGATTTTTTTCTAAGTCCGCGGTCGGGCAGAAATTCGTCGTTAATTCGATTTTAAAGTTTTCAGTCTATGCTCGGGCAGAGATTCGGTGTGGGCAGATCTAATTTTCGGGACGCACTGTATACTTGTCGATACCCTTTTGTCTTTTTATATGATTGCGTCCTTAGTCTATCGTTTGATTGAGCGATGGTAGGGGTAGTGCCTACGTGATTTTCAACTCCCTATCTCATGCTAGAGGAGGACACCGCGCCTTGCAGGTCGCGCGTGGCTCCGCGTGTGGCTCGTGGCCCCCGCGCCTGTCCCTTGCCCTGGCTCCACATTTACGACTTCCTCTTTCGTCAATGTCTTCTCGATGTTTCGACCAGGTGTTCACGGTTTTCGTTGGAACGATTTAGTTTCTGCCTTATTTGGACCTCTTCGCTTATAAGTTTTGTACGTTTGTTATAGAATACATTATCTGAGTCCTTGACAAGAATGAATTCTTACCAAGATCGCGTTGACCCGGATTTGAATTTACAGACTGTAATTCTCGAATTTGTTGTTGAAAGTTCATCTTCGCTTGTCGTTGCTAATACGCGTTGTTATAAGTTTTGTATAAAATTGCAGCTCCATATTCTCGCGGGGACGTATCTTGACTTTCTTAGTTATTCTAATTGTGTGAATCCCAATTTATAAACTGTTGAACCTTTCACCATTTTGTTTATATTAACAAGTATCCTACCGAATGTTATACTTTTCAAAAATTATTCGTATCTAGGTGTACGAATCCCGATTTTATAAACTATTAATCCTTTTACCATTTTCTTATGTTAACAAATTATCCTATCGAATGTTATAACTTTTAAAAGTTATCCGTATTTAAGTGTATGAATCCCGATTTTATAAACTATTAATCCTTTTACCATTTTCTTATGTTAACAAATATCATGTCGAATTATAGATTTCTTAACAGTTGTTCGTAGACTTTTTAATCGTTTTGCCTCATTATCTTACGGGCTTCGTCTTTTGAGTTCCAAAGGTTCCTTGAGACATTGATTATTTCGTCTTGTTGTATTCTCCTATTTTTTTAATCTGTGCATTTACAGGGATCTTCAAGAGAAGCGGAAGAATAGCTTTAACTATTTGGCCAGATTATAATTCCATCATGTACAAATCATGATTTCCGAGACGAAAAATGAAACGACGATTTTGGTGGAACATAGGGCATTCACCCGGTGTCCCCGTAATCTTCTAGCTCTCAGGGCTAAGTAGATTTCTTTTATTTCCCCTTTTTGTGACCACAGGCGGGCTCGGCTGCAACGAGTGATCGAGGATCGTTAAGAGGCGTGGTGACGCAAGGCCCGCGGCTGACGGTCGATAACCGACCCGCCCGCTGCCTCTAGTTTCGTCTATCGCCGCTCGCTCGAGTGGCGTAGGTGACACTTTCTAGAGAGCTTAGTGTTTTGACAAATCGGGCCCTGTTGTACCATCATCCGCACTCTTTTACCTTGACTGACCCATCAGTATCTGTTAACAGATAATGTAGTTTCCGGGGCCTGCAGGGACCCTTGCTCGTATAATTGTTTTCCGAATGCCCCCTTTCGCCAGAAGTCTCGGAACCCATGACTGAACTAAGAGTTCGTTTGTGCGAATAGCACGAAGTTACGGCCTGACGTAACACCACATACCTTATCGCGTAAACGTCTTTTCTCCTGTCTTTTTATTTGTCGACGTTGTCGTCGATGGCGATGTTTCCGAAGAGTTTTTCTACTCGGGTGTTTTTAGCCCCGCTTTACCGCTACAGACACTTTGGTTTTACACGTGCAGGTTTGGTTTTCCATTGCAGAGTTTTTCATCCTCGCTGCGTACGTCTAAGCGTCTTCTCTCGAAATGTTCAAGATTTCTCTTGTGCGCCCTCGAAGCCGCAAGGCTGCTGCTACTGACCACGTTGTACTTACCCTAAGAACGCTTTCTTTCGCGTTTTTTTCCTCATTGACCGCGTCACAGACTGCCATCTCTGCGGGTGTTCTTCCGAAGACTTTGCATGCAGTAGGGGTTTATCCGGTCCATGGACCCGTTGAAACAGGAATTTTCTTGTTGCCACGAAAAAAAATGAAAGTTCCCCTTCGCGGAACATCTTTTCTCCGCCCTCGCAACCCCCACCCCCGACAACTGTATTTATAAATAAGAACTGCAGCTTCGAAAGTACTCACCATAGTACACGTCAAGACGACTCAGAGAGACAAAGCCTGCAACGAGTTATACCAGTTGCCTATCAATCACCAGTTAGATCGATTTCGTAATTGATATCCAAGGTCTTTACGACCAAGACGGTGAATTCATTCCGAAGGAAGTTTCGGTTATTACTGTGGATCACGACTATTTACTGCACTGGATAATAGCACCACCGAGTCTCTACACAGATCTTCCTACTGACGTGCGATTAAAGAACAACCTCTTTACCGAACACCCTCACGGTCTCGAGTAGTTTGATGGGGATATAAATCTCTCTGCCAATTAATAAACAATCTGAAAGACGTTGCTCGGGCGCGAGACGAATTTATAGTTACGGTGAAATTCAAACTGAGTATCTTCAAATTATTATGACCCGGGAGGTTCGGAATCTCGAACACGCGCACTGTCCACCATACGATCTTCTGCCGGGCAATCCACAACGCTGCCTGCACCACGCTTTGAAAAACCTCACTAAAAATGCAGTTTGAACAGAGCGGCAAAAATAAAGCAATGGGTTCTTCACGACGGCTCACCACTGGGCATGCGTGTTCATTCCGTTGTGCAGGTCACACCTACGACTCCGGAGGTCTATTCACCACAAAAATTGGACATCGATGAATGCGTTGCAGATCGATCGTGCCCTGCAAGGCTTGCCCCATGACGTCTTCCGCGGTGTGTATGTAGCGGACCGGATTCCAATTCACCTGACGATATTGACTGCAATTATTGTCAACACTGATGACCATTCACGAGGCAGGAGTCACTGGATCGCCATCTACATTGACCATGGAGGAAGAGGAGTGTATTTTGACAGCTATGGCATACCGCCGGTTGATACAAATCATATACACAGACTGCGAAAAAATGGCACAACCTTCAGACGGAACACGGAGCAGATGCAAAGTTTTTCTTCAGTTGTGTGAGGCCACTTTTGCATTATGTTTCTGTATTATGTATGTACTGATAAGACTGACGGATATAGAGGCCTTTTACGATTCAGGAAAATCTTTACAAGCAATTTTAAACAGATCGATCGAATTACAGAACAGTTCTATAATTGATTAATAAAACGTTTATCTAGCGAGAAGAAAAACAATAATAATAAACATGATGATAATATGTTTGGTGGACGGCAAAATATTCAACACTGTAGCGCTATGATAAAATACTAAGAAAAAAATGTATGCATAGATTTAAGAATAAAATGATAATATTCTCGTAAAATCTGTTTACAATTATTTCCCTACCTATAATGTAGTTAGCGTGGTGCGAGGCACCGTTCAGGTAGAGCTGGAAAAAAAGGTCGACGTTTCCTCGGGCTCGCGTACTACCGAAGCGCTAGCCCTTTTTTCACGAGCGCGCGTTTACCTGGTTGGCTTCGCCGACGCGTCAACGCACGATCGCTGCAGAAGGGTCAGCGCTCGAGTCTACTCGCCTGATACATTTTGAAACGCTAGGGATCGCTGGGCGGTGGGCGGGTGGGTGGGCGGATGGCGCATGGGTTTGGGGTAGGTGAATTGTGGGACTCATGGGAGTAGATGGGGTAGATAGGTGACGGGCGGGTGGGAGGTGTTGTGGGTGTATAAGCACTGTGGATGTGTGGGTGATGGGTGGATATGCAGTGGGTGGCTGGTGGGTGGTGGGGTGGCTAGGTGAGGGGTTTTTTCATATTCGCGGTTGTTTTTTCACGCAGCCCGCCACAAGAAAGAGCGAGTAAGAACGCTATAGCGCGAGGGGCGAGAGAGAGAGTGGGCGACCGCAGCGCCGCCGCGAGGCCTGACGGCCGGACGCCGAACTACGCTTGCCCAAACACTTAGATCTCGACGTGCAAAACGGCTGGACGAGAGCCTCGCGACACTGAAAATATCCGTGTTGGCATCAATTTTCGGAGCGGGAACATTCGGTCATTTTCCCAGACACGATTCCCATACACGATTCCCAGACACGAGTCCGTTTGAGTCCCGAGCGATGATTCTCGGTGCATTCAATTGCACGTTCGTTTTTAACCATTAACACGTACTGGAGAACTAAAAATGACAATTTCCTACAGTCTGCTGGATTTACATGACTAATGTTGCGATGGAGCGCATTTAATGATTTTCCCATACACATTATTTTTCGCTTAGTTCGCACTGGCCGCGGTATCTCGGAACTCTAGGGGTTATGAGTCGTCAGCGAGAGCCTCGGGACACCGAAAATTTCCGAGCTGGCTTGAATTTTTGGAGCGGGAACATTCGGTCATTTTCCCAGACAAGATTCCCATACACGATTCCCAGACACGAGTCCGTTTGAATCCCGAGCGATGATTCTCGGTGCATTCAACTGCGCGTTCGTTTTTAACCGTTAACAAGTACTGGAGAACTAAAAATGACCATTTCCTACAGTCTGCTTGATTTACATGACTAATGTTGCGATGGAGCGCCTTTAATGATTTTCCCATACACATTATTTTTCGCTTCCTGGTTCCATTCATCCAAAGAAAAATTACATCGATTTTAGTGAAAAGAATCGTATTTTCCAACTTTTATTCATTTTTGCAATCTGATGGGCAGAAATAAAAAAAAGTAAAACTAATTAATTTTTCTGTACGGCTTCGGGTTCCTTAAGGTGTTGCACAGGAGAGTGAGAACTCTCATGTATTCCTTGTGGGTCATTTTTTCCCTAAAGACCCCATTCACGAATTCTGAAATATAACCGTACGACTTTATAACAACTACAATAATAATGTTTCACTAGTAAAAAGGACATGGCACATCAGAGTCGAAATACTAAAGCCGCCTTTCAAGCGTTCCCATTGGTCGGCGGCGGCTTCGATATATCGATTCGGGCTGTCATGGCCGCCGCGTTAACTGAGAGCGGTATCCCTAGCAATCTTAACCACCGCTAATTCACCGTAAAAACCACCGGGTAGTTTATTGCAAAAAAAAACGAAAATGGTCGAAACCACCGTAAAAACGACCGCCTTTCGAATGTTTTGCTCGGTCGTTTTCGCGGTAGTCGATGACGCGGAACCACCGTGAAAACGACCGTCTTTCGAATGTTTAGCTCGATCGTTTTCGCGGTAGTCGATAACGAGAAACCACCGTGAAAACGACCGTCGAAATGACCAATTCAAAAACTTCGAACCGGTCGTTTTTTCCGTGAAGACCACGAAACAACTGTCGAAACAACCCCTTTTTTATCGAATTTCGAAAAAAAAAATTTGTCACGACTCGGATTCGAACCTGGGACCTTTCCCGGTGGACTACCGCGAAAACGACCGAGCTAAACATTCGACAGACGGTCGTGTTCACGGTGGTTTCTCGTCATCGATTACCGTGAAAATGACGGAGCATAATCTTCAAAGGTAAGTCCATTTGATAGTGTTTTTTTAAGTATTTACCGAAAAAACGACCGAATATAAATTTTATGACCAGTCGTTTCAACAGTCGTTTTGATGCATCGGTGACCGAAAAAACGACCACATAACATTTTTTAGAGCGGTCGTTTTTACGGTGATTTCGACCAATTTTCGTTTTTTTTTTTTTGCAAAAAACTACCCGGTGGTTTGACGGTAGTTTTTACGGTAAGTCAGCCGAAAACGACGGTCGTCAAGATTGCTAGGGATGTTTGAACTTTTCCTCATCAGTAACTTTGCAGCGCGAGCAGAAGACGTGTGTTGTGAAAATGTGAAATGGTGGCTTTACTCACATAAAACGCCCATTGTCAAACCGACAAAACAAATGAATTTCACGCACTTTCGACATCTTCGACTACGGAGGATGGGATGGGTTCGTAGTTGCTGGCTCCTTTCGGGGTCATACCAATCAATTTATCTTTCCCGACAATAGCCTTCATGAGGCGTTGGACCATTTCCCGTCCGTTTTTCGACCACCTTCCAACAATGGACGTTAGTTCGTCCTCCGGCAGATTTGTCCGCGAATTATGATAAATAATTCGGAAATATGATACATTTTTTACTTCCTCATAGTGGAAGCATTGTTTTCGTGAATTTTGTTTTGCGAGATTTTCATGTCAGTACACTCAGAATGGTCCAAAACGTTGAGAAAAGTAGTTTGTACGAAATGTCTGTATGTGTGTGTGTGCGTGTGTGTGTATGTATGTCCACGTTTTTTTGTTTACACAATAACTGCCGTAATTTTTGAAGAATATTCTTCAAATTTGGCACGCACGTTCGCTATCATAGAATACTGTATAGGATTGCAGTTGACGCGAATCGGTTAGGAAATTCAGATTTTACAGCATTTTGAAAATTTGGCAAAAATCGTTTTCGCGCTATAACTTCCGCTAATTGAGAGATATCGGGATGAAATTTTGTACGTCTATAGACCACCATCAAACCATGATCTGTACGAAATTTGGCGAAAATCGGTAAAGCAGTTCTCATGTTATTGCAATTTAATTATTTTTTCAAATGTCTGTAAGTACTATAGCTCCTGTACATTATGAGACATCCGATTGCAATTGCGAACATGTCATTACGTTCATTGATTATTAACGATGAGTTTCGTCAAGGAAACTGCCATTATGTCGGTAAATTTCGATTTTGCTGCATGAAAAACAAAAAAAGCCGGCACGAAAAAAAATGGGAAAAAATTTGTTGCAGTATTTTCTCAAATTTGGTTCACGTATGGACAACCATGGACCACATTTTGAGTACACATTCGACGCGGATTTGAAAAGCCGTTCAAATTTTATGGCATTTAGAATATTTTGAAAAATCTCGTTCTCACGCTGGATCATGCAAATTACAAGGGTTCTAATTCGGTCCACACATTGACTATCATGAACCAAGAGTTGGGTACAAATTTGAGGGAAATCGGTTCGGTGGTTAAAATCTTACATTTTTATTTATTAAAAAAAAACAGCCGAAAAAACCTGCAAAGTAGAACCTTGCAAATTGCTTCCTCAGTATTTTACACTATTGACGATGCTTCCTCTACGAGGAAGCCAAAATTGATCAACATACTTCCTCATAGAGGTAGTTTCGTTAAAATTGTAAAACACTGAGGAAGCAATTTGCAAGGTTCTACTTTGCAGGTTTTTTTTTTCTAAATGTGAATCCGGATTCGTAATCAGCGACTCTTAAAACCCCCGAGTACCAAACATGACGAAAATCAATCAAGCCGATCGGAAAATAACCGGAAAATAACATGTAAAGGCATGGCGCCAAGTGGCGACAATACCGTCGAAGGGGTTATGGAACTCTTACTAAGTATTCGTCTTCGGATGGCAGGGGCCTTGAGGCTTCGTCTTGAGGGCAACCACGCCATCCTTTGCCGAATTCTTCGTCTGGATTAGCCGGATCTCGAGGCCAACCGAACCATCCAGCGACAACGAAATGTTCGGCCATAATGAATACCTGAAGAAATGTTCGGCCAGAACGAAAGCAATAGAAAACGAACTTGATAACGAAAAATACACAATAATAAGTGTAAATAAATATAAACAGTGACGTTTGATGGAGAATGTGGACCGTACCTTGCGCTATTGCCGAATTGACAGGATGTTATGAATCGTGTAGACAACCAGAAGGTGCCCGATAGCGAACAATTGACAAACGGAATCTGACTCATAAACCGTAGAGTTCCGAGATTCCGCGGCCAGTGCGAACTAAGCGAAAAATTATGTGTATGGGAAAATCATTAAAGGCGCTCCATCGCAACATTAGTCATGTAAATCAAGCAGACTGGAAGCAAGCAGAAATGGTCAACAGTCGACGTGGATTTCGAGAATACCGAAGATTCTGTTTCAATGAATGACTGTACGATCTACAACCGAGTGTGTCATTAGTACCGTTGCATAATTTAAATCTAGGTGGACAGGCAGACACGCCGGACGAAAGTTTGCGTAGTCAATATATCGATGAAACGTCGGAAGAACGAACTTCCCGAAAGTCAACACCTTCAAAATCGCTGTCTGATATCGCTCCCGGTGTATCTTCGCCTTTTAAGCACGCATTCTTTTGGCCTCCGAAGAAGACGCAGGTTTAAAAAATAGGAACCTAAACAAAAAGTACCATCGGTACTTACATCTAACGAATGGGTAGAATACGCCAAAGCGAAGGAGGAGAAAAAACGCAAAGAAGAAGAGGAGAAAAAAGCAAGAATAGAAGAACGTTCGAAGAAAGCGCAACTTAAGAAGGAGCAGCAAGAAAGTGCAAAGGCTGCCAGAATTTTGAAAGAAGAACAGATGGAAATTTAAAAAGTTGCAAAGTAGAACTTTGCCCACTGCTTCCTCATTAATTCCCCTTTTTCACAAAGCCACCTCTATGAAGAAGCTTATTTATTAACTTTGGCTTCCTCATAGAGGAAGCTTTGTGAAAAAGGGGAATTAATGAGGAAGCAGTGTGCAAAGTTCTACTTTGCAACTTTATTTTAATTTGAACAAAAGAAAACTCCGTTACAAACACCGTTACATCTAATTTTGATTAGATACAAAGTTTTGACTTACTTTAATAACTTTTCCATAAGTTACAGCGAAAATCTTAATGTTTTCAAAAATTCATAACAGCGTAAAATCCGAACGACTTTACCGATCGTCACCAAATTTTATACGTGGCAGCGTTGTATGTTATTTTTTGACTGTTGAATATTTTGGTTCATTTGATGAGATTCGACGTGATTTAGAGCAACATTTTTTTTTTTTTTATTCAAAATTCTATAAAACCGAAACCGCTTTACCGATTTCGCTGAAATTCAATACCAAACAACATTGAACGTGTCTTTATTTATGATGAAGTATATAGCTGAATCGTCGAACTTTTACGAAAGTTAGAGCGATCACGCCATTTTTTTGAAAAATTTAAAATTCGGTAAAATTTGTATACATGGATATATCTAATTTTAAAAATATGTGAATTACAGAGGATTTAATACTCTACTTGCGTGCCAATTTTTAGCTCGATCCATCATGCCATTCCTGAGTTATGAACAATTGAATGTTCGGTGCCTGGACCATACACACACGCACGCTCGCACGCACGCACACACGCACGTACGCACGCACGCACGCACACACACACACACAGACATACCCACGTACAGACATATTTTCTAGACCACTTTTCTCGACGTTTTAGGTGATTCTGAGTATGTGAACATGAAAATCTCGAAAAAAAAAAATTTCACGATAACAAAGCTTCCTCTATGAGGAAGCAAAAAGCGGAGAAAAAATACAACAGGAGCAAGCAAAAGCTGCGAAGAGAATAAAGAAAGGATAAGAAAAACAATAAGTAGAGTATATTGCACCGGTTGTGGCCTTTCTACCAGTAATATTAAGAAAGTAATTATTGTTTTTCACGTTTTCTTTTTTTTCTTTCATTTCACGTTTTCTTCTTTTTATTATATTTTGATTGAAACATATGATACGTTGAAAACAATTAAATCTCGCTCATTATTTACACCTTAACACCGAAATTTACATACAACAAATAATTTGACCCGTACCTATCGACGAGTGTCAGGAATCGGGTTACGCACGGGGTCACAAACACCGGTGTGAGTGTCACAAACCCGGTACACAGGAGGGTCACAATGTACGACATGGGTGGTTCTGCAGGGTCAGGAACCCTGGTACTCGACAAGCCATATTCAAACTATGTGTTTGTTATCATTTTCAACATTTTACCTTTGTCGAATAGTCGAATCTGAATCAGAAGGCTTTAATGCACGTATTGAAACCCTTACTTTTCAGTTTGACAATATGGCTCCTCTGTAAATAACAGAAATATGTCACCACTGCTCTAAAGGTGTCACATACTGGGCTGTTTACCTTACAGAGGGTTCCGAGGGACATCTCAGTATTGAAATGACCGAAACAACCCAGCGATGTACCACGCGATGGTACTGATGATACGGCAATCAACTATATCGGATTACAGGGATCTGAAATAGATAGCATACCACAAAATACTTTGTTGTTATCGTTGTTCAAAAAAATGTTGTGGTGTTGTTCGAAAGACTACAGAAAATTGATCTCAGATGGCCGGTTAATAGTAGTCCTTTCGCGCTAAGTTAGTTTTGCACTAACTTCCTTTCGCACTAACTTTCTTTCGCACTGACTTCCTTTCGCACTAAGTTCCTTTTGCACTGAGTTCCTTTCGCATTAACTTCCTTTCGCACAGAGTTCCTTTCGCAATAACTTCCTTTCGCAATAACTTCCTTTCGCACTAACTTCCTTTCGCACTGAGTTCCGTTCGCACTAACTTCCTTTGGTACTAATTTTCTTTCGCACTGAGTTCCTTTTGCACTAACTTCCGTTGGCACTAATTTTCTTTGGCACTGAGTTCCTTTTGCACTGAATTTTCTTTTGCACTATCTTTCTTTCGCACTAACTTCCTCTCGCACTAAATTTCCTTTCGTATTATTTTTCTTTCGTACTAACTTCCTTTTGCACTAAATTTCCTATTGCTTCGAACATTTTTGGAAAATTTCTGAAACAATGAAATTCCATTCGCAAAGCAATATTTTTTCTCATTTATTTGTCAAAATAGTAGGGTATATCTGGGTCCATTCATTAGTAGTGTAACAGGTGATGAGATTTTATTAAGTGTTTGAAGATCCAGAAGTTTTTCAATTTTTTGGCCTCGTTTCTATTATTTGTGTTCCGACAGATTCAAGTAGAATCTGAAGCATTCGGTAGCATTTTTTAATATAAGAAATTCTTGAAAAATTACAATATAATGTGCAATTTTTATTTGCGGCGTTTATTAATTGAAACACTATGTTTTTCAGAGTGAAATGGACGAATTTCTCAGCCAAAGCGATGCTGGAGAGACAGTCACCAATCAACTAAACTACTGTTTCGCAACAGTTTTGCAACTTTCGCAACTTCGGGAGACGCAGTTTCGAAACTGCGTCTCCCGAAGAAATTTACACGAAACAGTTTTTGACGGAAATGCTCTTGATCTTTGCTACGAAACTGCGTCATAATCTAACATATACAGCAGTTGAAGATGTGATTCGGCTAGTAAAATGTATGGGCCACAGTGGATCATTGGAAAAGGCCAATAAGTGTCATTGGAAAAAACTACTAAGAGATTTTTCAACATGCATGGCCGTGCATCACATTTGCGACGAATGTTAAGTGTTGTTACCGCGCTCGCGAGTTACGAGCCTAAAAACCCCGGGCTGGCGACAAAAATCCCCGTCAGCTGGTTTTACTTTAAGTCCGGGGGCGCCATCCACGCTCTTAGCGTGGCCCAGCTGTGAAGTTGTGGAAATAAAAAAACGGGGAGAGGTTGGTTGGCCGGCTAGCCACAGCCTGCACAATGGTAGAGGGGGCGGTTCGGGAACTCGGGGACGAAATATTCGGTCTGGCTCGATTTTTACAAAAAAAACAATTCGCGACTCAAGAATGTTTACCCCAGTTCGGGCACAAAAAAAACAATTTATTTTCCAAAATATTCCCAATTCGTCGCGATACAAAAAAAACGGCGCCCTACTAAAATCGGGGAACAGTTACTTAATTCGCCGTTCCCGATTTCCTACCCGGCACGAGCAAATAAAAATATTACAGCACAAAAACGATTTTACACGCGACCGCGAGCTAGATTCCGTGACCGGGGACGAAGCCCCGCGCGACAAAGGCCCTACTACGGTCGACCGCTCGACCGACGCAATTCACAACAAAAAAAACAACACGAAAAACGACAAAAATCCGAACAAAAATCGCGACGCTTGCGATTCGCACGCACCCGGGATGGCCGCGCACAGGCCGACAGCCTCGTGCGCGTGCGACCGATCGCCGGTCGTATCACGAGGCGGCGGCAGAAGGTCGCCCGCGAAACTCTCCAACGCCCCCGCGATCGCTCGCACGCACACTTTTCCCGGGGATTGTTCCGCCCCGGTACGCTTACCAAAACGGCGCCGATCGTCCGCCCTTGAGACCGACCGCTCGCGAGCCGAGGGCACTCTCACCGCGATCTCGAGAACAATATAACGCGCACTATACGGGTCCTACCGCGATTATTCCCGCACACGACGGATACCCCACGGTCGTCGGGCGGTCGCGAAAAACCAACACCCGCGCACCCGGAGACTGTCACTAAAATCCTGAGGAAACCTCCGAGAGGGACCCTACCTCCAAATTCCTCGCTGCACAATCCAAAGTCCCGGAAAAGCGCTGGCCTCTGTCCCCGCGACGTCGACGCCAACCTCGCGTTACACCGGCCTGACGAACAATGACGAGTCTCGACGCGCTCGTCTCCCCGTACCCTCCCCTCGTCGCCCGAAATTCCGCAAATTCGCGCGAACTACCGGTCGCGTAGCGCGACACGCGGGACGACAACGCTGTTGACGCGCGGCGGGGGGGCGGTTTCGCGCGCGAAACTCGAAGTGGTAATGCGAGGCGGCGGCGCCGCGGACCCTATTCTTTACACGCGAGCAGATAACGAAGAACAAGGCGCTCTTTCGCCATCGCCGGAGATCCCTGGAAAACTCGAAGGACCCTCAAGTAATTCGGCGACGCATCAGTTGATGAATTTCGCGCGAAGCGCCGAGCAGCACGCGGCCGAGCAGCAGTAGCCCGCCGCGGTGGGGGGAACGAAGACGGCGGCGAGGCGCGAAGTCTCGCGCGACAGCAGCGGATCGGCGGCTGTTCGCAGGCGGTCGTAGGGCTCCCCCCTCTCCGTCTCCCTCCCAGCGGTGACTCGTCGCTGGCTCTTCGCAGGCGGCAGGGTCTCTCCGTCCTTCTCGCTCGCGTAGCAACGGCGGGACCCGGGAATTTTCAACTCCCGGGGAATCGATGACCGTAGCCGACGGCGCTCTCCCTCTCGTCGCAGTGCATCTCGTCAGCGTCGGGTGCATTAAAAAAAAACATAAAAAAAAACAGTCAAATCAGTGCGTCTTTTTCGGTCAGTGAGAGTGCCCCGGGGAGGATTGTTCGCCGGGTGGCCCGCGAGGTCGGCAATCGACGCAAAGAAGGCCGTACTACAGTGCCCTCTTTGTAACGCCCTTAAAAAGCGCGTTACAACTGGCCCCCTCCTCAAAACCGGGCTGTCCTCAGCCGTAGCGTCCCTCTCGGGGTTCTAACTCTCGGGTGCTCGACACGACCCGCAGGGCAACCGCCGGCGCAAATCGTCCCCGGCACTCTCACGTCGTAGTCATTGTCCGGTATCAGGGACGCGAAGTCCCGCATCAAGCAACACGCCACCAGTACCCTTCCGTCTCGCGAGCGGACCGAACCGCGATCTCGTACACCCATCACCGTACCACCCAACACATGCTCCCTAGCTGAAAGGAGGAACGGGGCAGTAAAACAATCATAGTGCAAATGTAACGATGGCTCGGCCTTTAATGATTCGCCGGCGAATAACTCTCGCCCTTCCGTCAGGAACGGTTACCGGGTAATACTGGCGCGGCGCGCTAATCCAAAAACAAAGGGTTCGGTTGCTCCCGGTATACAAAAATAAAGCGTCTCGGCGACCGACAAGCTCCTTAGAGCCGTTAACAAAACAAAATACTTTTCGTCGGTCCGCCGGTATAGAAAAAAAAAAGGAATAACACACAAAAAAAACTCAGTTCGTTCCCGGGACACAAGATAACTCGGCCCGCGGCGGGGTTACTCAACTAAAAGGGAAACAAAAAAAAGAATCGTGTTTTCCGCGGCCGATGGCTCAACGGATCCCGGCAGGCTCCTTCATTCCCGGGACAGCGTCTCTTGGCCCTTCGCACGGTGGCCCACTAGTCGCGGGGTCGCGAGTCTCGCGTAAAAGCCGCGTTCGGCCCTCCTTCCGCCCAGTACGCCTCCGAGCAATCCGGACAGGTCGCCAGCGTGTGGCCCTCCCAGCCGCACCAGCGGCAGAATTTCACGATCCCGCGTGGCTTCGGACAGGCCGGGAATCGATGCCCATACTCCCGGCAATTCCAACAGACCCCCTCGGGTCCGCGGCGACGCGAGCGGCCGATCAGCGCCGACACCGGCGAAGCCGCGGGACGCTCCGACCCGCCCACGCGTTCCACCGGCGCCGCCACGACCGGCGCCACTCGTCCCGACGGCAGGTTGGGCTGCCTCTCGCGCGGCACGATCTCCGTCCTCGACGCCGCTCTCTTCGGCAGGGGCTCCGGGAAATACCCGTCGCAGTCAAACGACGCGTCCGGCTCGTCCTCGCCATCCCGCACGTAGCGCGCCGCGAGCAGGGCCTCGGCCACGCTCACTCCGGCGTCCTCGCTTGCCAGGGACGCGGCTCCTTCTTCCTCGTCTGTCTCGGGCCACCCGACCTCGGCCAACGTGTCGGCGACGCTGGCGATCTCCACGGGGTCGGCAACTTCAGCGCCAACGCCCTCGTCCTCCTCTGGCAGCTCCGACCCCACCAGGGTAGACGACAGCGAAGGGCGGCGGCTGCTCGTGAGGGCCTGAGAGTCCGGCCTCTCCGTCTCCAGGACCCACCGGGCCTGCAGGTCACGGGCCGCCTCCAGGGCATAGATCTGCCGCCCCTGCGGTCCCGCGACCTCCAGCTCCTCGATCGTCGTCCCCAGTCGCCCGATCACGGCTCGCCCCAGCTCCTCCAGCAGGTTCCCCTGCCCGGCGTCCACCGCATCCAACGCGGGTCGCAGCAGGCGCCCCAAGTAGCCCAGCTCGGCGGCTAGTTGCTCCGGATCCATCTAAACGTCGAGCATTCAAAGCGGTGCGTGGTAAGGCTTAAGATCCGTGATGGTGACTTTACACACGCGTTTCCCGGTATCGTCGGCTAGCTCGTACACGACCGGCGACAGCACACGCGCAACCGTGAATGGGCCATGATATTTCGGGGCCAGTTTCGCCGCCACGTGTTGAGCCGCCGAGGACAATACTCTCTGTCGCCTCAATACCCGATCGCCGACGCGGAACGCCGCGATCGCTCGGCGCTTGTTGAATTGTCGAGCGCTTCTCTGGTACGCCTCCTCCAGCTCGTGCTGGACTTTCTCGCGCAGCGGCTGCAAGCGCCGCACGTGCTCTGACCACTTGTCCGGGGATAAGGGAGTGACTTCTCTCGCCCCGTCGACCTTACCGAAAAATTGGTGCGGCCGCGGGGATCTCCCGAGATTCAAATACGCGGGACTGCAGTTAATGGATGAGTGATGCGCCGTATTGTAGGCGAACCGGAACTCGGGGAGATGTTCATCCCAGGCACGGTGATCGTTCTCGAGGAACGCCACAATCATCGTCTTAAGGACTCGATTCACGCGTTCTACCGGGTTAGCCTGCGGGTGATAGGGAGGCGTCGTGGTGTGATAAATCCCATACGCCTCGGCTAACGCCCGCAGACTCTGGTTCACAAATTCGGTACCATTGTCTGTTAAGAGGACCTCCGGGGTCCCCCAGCGCGAAATAACGAGCTCCTCGAGAGCCTCTTTAATTTTCTTCCCGGTTGCCTTCCGCAACGGGCAACACTCAATCCATTTTGTGAATAGGTCTTGAATCACGAGCACGTACGCAAATCCAGCACGACTCGGAGGAAACGGACCCATAATATCCGCCGCGATCACGGTCCACGGCTGCTCAACAACACGGCGGCCCATCAGACCGTACGGCGGTCCGGCCCGGACTTTAGTGCGCTGACAGGTGTCGCAGCAGCGAACGTAACGCATAATGTCTTTTAACATCCGAGGCCAGAAATACGACTCGGCTATTCGTCTAAACGTTTTGTCAATTCCCAGGTGACCTGCTTGCGGGGCGTCATGATTTTCCCGCAATACCCTCGCTCGTTCGGGTCTCGGTACGACCAGCTTCCATTCGGAATCCGTCGACGGGGTCGCGAGTCTTCGGGTAATTCGTCGGCGAACGAACAACTGCTCGTCCGCAATTTTCCATTCCGGGTAGCGCTTGGGATCCGACGCGACTTCCGCGTAACGCAATGAATACCATACGTCCCCGGGCACCCGCGGTGGCGCTTGATCGGGGATCGGCCACGGGCGAGGGAGAATCGCCATCATTCGCGACGCAATCTCTTCTCCCGGTTCGCCCGACAACGGTTCAGGCTCCTCCGACTCGAACATTCTCGACAGGGCGTCGGGGACAGTGTGCAACGTCCCCTTCCGATGCCGCACGTCGAAATCGTACTGCATCATAGCGTACGACCATCTCGCCAAGCGCCCTTTCGGGTCCTTCAGGGATCGCAACCAACAGAGACTGCTGTGGTCCGTAATCACCGTGAAGTGGTAACCCTCCAGGTACGCCCGGAATTTGTCAATGGACCAAAGAATGGCCAAGCATTCTTGCTCTGAGACGGTATAGTTTCGTTCGGCCGGGGAAAGCGTACGACTCGCGTACGAAATGGGATGTTCAATCCCGTCGATCGTTTGCGTCAAAACCGCGCCCAGGCCACACGAGCTCGCATCGGTTTGCAGCACGAACGGCACGGCGAAGTCAGGTCGAGCGAGCGTAGGCGGATTTGCCAAGGCCCGCTTTAATTCCTCGAACGCCACCCTCTGCCCTTCTCCCCACTCCCACACGCAGGTCTTTTTGGTCAGTCGGGTAAGGGGCTCCGCGATCGTGGCAAACCCGTCGATGAAACGGCGATACCAGGACGCCATGCCCAAAAATCGGCGCAACTCCGGTACTTTCCGGGGCGCCGGGAATTTCAAAATCGGTTCGGATTTTTCTGGGTCCACCTGCAACCCGTGCTGATTTACCAGAAAGCCAAGATAACGCACTTCGTGGCAGCAAAACTCGCACTTTTCCGGGTTGATGCGTAACCCGGCAGCGACGATCTTGTCCATGACTTTCTTGAGCCAGTACAAGTGGTCTTCGAATGTTTCGGCCACGATAATAATGTCATCCAGGTAGGCAAACGCATGCGGCTCCATATCGCTAATTAGCGAATTCATCAAGCGCTGGAAAGTGGCTGGAGCACTCGAGAGGCCGTAAGGCATTCGCTTAAACTGAAACAAACCCCTTCCCGGGACGGTAAACGCGGTGACAGGTCTCGAATTTTCCTCGAGGGGAATTTGATGATACGCCTGTCGCAAATCGAGCGTTGAAATGTACTTCGCGAGACGCAATTTGTCCAGTATCTCATCCATGTATGGAAGAGGATACGCGTCCTTCTTTGCGACATCGTTCACCTTCCGAAAATCCAAGCAAAACCGATAGGTGTTGTTTGGTTTCTTAATCATTACTACCGGGGTACTCCAGTCACTCTCCGAACGCTCGACGACATCGTCTGCCAGCATGCGGTCGAGCTCGTTATACATCGCGTCGCGCACGATCGGGGTAACCGGGTAATATCGCTGCTTGATGGGAGGTCCCTCCGTGCAAATACGGTGCTCCACCAGGTGGGTAAGCCCGGGGGCAGCCTGCAACTTCGGGATCTCCCGCTCGAGGAAGTCTTGTAACCGGGAGGCTTCGCTCTCGGTCAGCGTAGAGATAGCTGCGCAGATATCTAAGCAGTCCGGTCCCTGCACCCTCTCGAACGTGAATGGCTCCTCGGGCGTCCCCGAAAAATACCAGACCGATTGAAGATGATCTACAACAATGCCGAACTTTTGCAGCGAATCTCTACCGAGCAGCAGCGGCACTGGTAAATCCGGGAACACCCGCGCAACCAGCGTCGCATTACGATCTTTTAGTAACGCGTCGAACTCGATCTCTTCCTGGCACGTTATTCGTTGACTATTCGCGATGGTAATAGGGCGGTGCGGCGTCGGTCGGCGCACTAGCCCGACTTTCGTCGCTAACAATAGCCCTTCGGGCCCGATAAAAGTACTCGTCGACCCGCTGTCCACCATGGCCGGTAGCCGATGGCCTCGGACGTCCAGCAACACGACGAGAGTCGTTTGACGACGATCCTCGCCGAGCGGACTGCAGAGGTACGGCGGCACGATGGCCAGCAGGTCCGACAGGGGTTCACGCGACTCAGCGGGCACAGGCGGTCCTACCGATGTTGTCGGGGCAACCTGGGACAACAGAGGAGTCGCAGTAGCCCCTACGCGCGACCCTCGGCTCCGTTTCCCGTGCACTCGTGTGGCGTACTTGTCGAAATGCCCTTTTTGCCACACCGGTAGCAGTAGAGGCGGCGGGGTTTCCCGCAGCCTCGCGCGAAGTGACCCTTGGCGTCGCAATTCCAGCACGTCGGTTCCTCGCGGGGCCGATCGTCCCCCCTCGCGGCAGTAGGCGAAGCGGCAGTCGCGGTCGCCCGCGTCTGCGGCGACTTCGGCGGCTGTCCCGAGGGGTGCGGCGAGTGAACCGGCTGACTGGACCGCGACGTCGGTCGCGCAGCTCCGTCCCGGGATGGCGATTTCGTGTCGTACGGGGAGTCCAGGATGCCGAAGGACACCTTTGATACTCGGGGTGCGTCCGGCGGAGCCCGGTACGCCAGCTTCGGGAAAAGCGATTTTTCCGGTAACGGCGGAGCCCGGTAATAATCCGCGGCGCTGTAGCATTTCTCGACTCGAACCGCGAGCGACTCGAGTTCTTCCAGGGTACGCGCGTTAGACCGCGCGATCGCGATTTGGAATTTCGGCAATAGGTTTCGATGCGCGTACGCGAGCTGTTCCGCGTCTCCCATCGGCGGCGATACCCTCTCGAATAACGCGCGCATACACGTCAGGTAATCGGTTACGGCCTCGTACGGTCCTTGTGTACGACGCATAATTTCTTCCCGGAGCGCGAATTGTAAGTCCGGGTCTCCGAACCGACGGCGCATCGCGCACTCACATTCTCGCCATGTCGTCCATCGGCGACGCTCGTTGCGGAACCAATGGAGGGCGATACCCGACAAGAAAAACGGCAGACCGTTGAGAATGTCGGCGTCCGAAATCGCGACGAGTGCGCGCCCTTCCGTGATGCGAATTAGGAAATCTTCCGCGTCTTCCCCGCGCGCTCCCGAAAAGGATAAATTCCATTTACACATGATATGATACGCGGTCGCGGATGTCACGCGCTGATATCCTCCATCGTTCGAATAAGACGGCGCGCCGGACGGTCCCGGATAGCCGTTCATCGGGTAACTATTCCTCGTGTACGCGTTTCCCCAATAATTATTTCCCGGATAGTTGTTTCCCGGGTACTCGTTTCCCGCTCCGGCCGGCGGCGGCATCGGCGACGAATGGCCATGCGGGGCCCCTGCACTCAAATAACCCCCGGTATTGGGTTGCGCGAACGGCGGCGGTCGGTCATAAGGACCACGGAATACCGCCGAATGCGGGATATCGTACCCCGGGCGCGAATCGGACATACTCGGGCCGTTCGGGGGAAGTTCAACCGGTTGGGCCCAATAGGACGATTGGCTCGGGGGTGGGGGTGGCGCAAATGGGGGTGGCCGCGTGATGCTCTGCGGCGCGTGCCAGCGCGAAGCTGACGCGGGCGGGAGGCTCGAGGACAAAGGGCGCGGCGCGACACGCGAATTCTCATCCCGCGAAATCCGTAAATCAATCGGTACTGCTTCTGATGGGTGAGTGCCTCCCGGGACACCAACGGGGATTCCGTTGCCCGGAGGGGGCGGAACCAACGGTTCCTCTAGACTGCGAGACCGATTTTCCGCGAAGGACACGCGATTGCTCAGGGCAGGCGCAGAAGGCGCCGCCCTCGGACCCTCCGGTCGGGCCCCGGTCACGTTCAGCGATCCGCTCGCGCGTCGCGAACCCTCCCGCGTCTCGTAGCCCGTATCGGCGCGCAAAGGCTGTTCAGGTGTGGCGCGCGATTCGTCGTGTACCCGTGACGCGTCGCAGGGAAAAACCGGCTCGGTCGCGTCGCCGAACATCGGCTGATCGACGTCTACGTGTAGGGCCGGCCCGTGTGTCGCCCTCAACAGTCGACTGATCAGGGTGCTACGCGCTCCCTCGACAGGCAGGCCCAGGCGCTCGCATTCGTCCTGGAGCTGGTCAAAGGACAATTCGGCTATGGCCGCCGAAAATCGCGAAAACGCGTACATGACGATTGCAAATGTCTCCCGGGGTCACCTGGGAATGCGCGCACGGCTGTAGGCGAACGCGGTCGCCGGTCGTCTCAGAACGAGCAAAAAAAACCAAAAAAAAAGCTTACACAAAAACGCGATATACCGGGGATACAAAGAATAAAATACAAATATATAGCAGGTAATAAGCACGCGGGTCCTTAACGTAAAAAAAAAGAACAATCATAAAAATCCAAAACGATCGCCGGTAATACGAAAGAAATAATAAACGCAAGATTACTCCCTGGTACTAGCCGTCCTCGGCTCGAATCACGCCGCGACCGGCGCGTGGCCCGCGATACCCCGCCCGAGATCCGCAAACAATTTATTGAGCCTCAAAAATTCGAAATGCTGCTTCGCAACTTACACAACAAAAACAACCAGAATCGACTCTACCCGGCTGAGGTAATCCCCACCGGACGCGCAAAGCTCGACAATGATTAATTGGATCTTTAACTCCCGGGTAATCAGTGAACGGCCATAAAATAACAGGCCAAAAAAAAGAAATATTCCCCCGGGAGTGCAAAGCGCGGTGGCTCAAAACTCAAAACAAAACGCTACTAGCGGTCTCTCGGAACAGGGTGCGGCGGCTGGAGGCTGTAAAGTGATATTAAACAACAAAAAAACAAAAATAACCGGTACCAAAAAACAAGATCCAATCAGCAGGGAGCATGCACGGCTAATCGGTTCAGCGCAAAAAAAACCCAATCAAACACGCACTTAACCTACGAAATTCGTCCACAAAATAAATACCGAAAAATACGCAAGTCAGATCAAAATAAAAATAAACGCGTCAGATCAAAAAAATAAAACAAATCACGTCAATCAATAAAACTAATCGCATCAATAAATAGAACGAACGAAACACGCAACTTAATCCTACGCAACGCGATACAGTCGTCACTCCGCGAACGAGGCTCGAGTCGACCGTATCCCGGAACAAAGCGTACAGATCTTTCCCGACTATCCCGGGCGAGGAGAGCTCGTAAGGTGTCACTCGAAAAAAAAAACGAAGTCTCGAAAATAAAACACAAGTGTCCCAAAACGAAAATTCACTACTGTCCACAGATAAAAAAAACGGAAATGTCAAAAAAAAGTAAAACCAGCTGTCAAAAAAAACACGAACGAAGTCAATCTAATAAATTCCAAACAAAATGGAAAATGTCAAACTAACCCCCAGCGGCCGGGTACTGTCAACTATGCCCTCCCACCCCAGCACGCATGCCGAGGGGTCAGAGAATAAAAAGTACCCCCGCTGCAACTCAGGAACTAGAACAGAAGCAACAATTTCGAGACTCGGAGTCCCGGAATCCCCACCTCTGCGCCCCCAAGCTGGTGTCAATCGTTAAAAAAAAAACAAAAACTAAAAAAAACGAAAATCCCAACAAAAACGAAACTCAAAAAAAACAAAAATCGGAAACCCGAAGTCCAAAAATAAACAATAAAATAATTCTGAGTCGAGCACCACCTCTCCCGGTACCGGTCGCGCTCTACGTCACCGCGACTCGGCGACCCTTATTTCCCCGAGGGTCAGCTTCACCAAACCGATCGGGCGCGGTCGAGACGAAATTTTATTTCGCCTCGAAATTCTTCCCGTGCTAAATTATTCCTGGTCTGGAAAGCGACAATCTCGGACTCGAGCGCTCGGACGCGCAGCGACGACGACACAAAAAAAACGTAAACATAAACAAGGTCAAGCGGCAGCGCGATAGACGCGCGCGCGGCCGTTACTCGCCACGCACCTCGAAAATCAGGACTCTTTTCGCGCAATCTTAATCCAAATTCCTTACCAAAAAAAACCTCGGAATATCAATTAAGTCGGTCACGAAATTCACGAAATTCACGAAAATACCTCAAAAACGCTCCGCTAATTTTCGGCCAGGTACAACAAACAACGCAATAAATTCTCAATTATTCGCTATCTCAAAACAATTCGCAATGATTCATTTCCCGGAAAAAAAAAAACGACAACCCGAATCGCAAAACTCTAATTTCCCGGGATAAAAAAAAACTACAAAAAAAACGACCGAAAATTTCTGTCCCAGGGTTCGATGGAAAGGGGCAGCCACGTTGGGCGCCAATTTGTTACCGCGCTCGCGAGTTACGAGCCTAAAAACCCCGGGCTGGCGACAAAAATCCCCGTCAGCTGGTTTTACTTTAAGTCCGGGGGCGCCATCCACGCTCTTAGCGTGGCCCAGCTGTGAAGTTGTGGAAATAAAAAAACGGGGAGAGGTTGGTTGGCCGGCTAGCCACAGCCTGCACAATGGTAGAGGGGGCGGTTCGGGAACTCGGGGACGAAATATTCGGTCTGGCTCGATTTTTACAAAAAAAACAATTCGCGACTCAAGAATGTTTACCCCAGTTCGGGCACAAAAAAAACAATTTATTTTCCAAAATATTCCCAATTCGTCGCGATACAAAAAAAACGGCGCCCTACTAAAATCGGGGAACAGTTACTTAATTCGCCGTTCCCGATTTCCTACCCGGCACGAGCAAATAAAAATATTACAGCACAAAAACGATTTTACACGCGACCGCGAGCTAGATTCCGTGACCGGGGACGAAGCCCCGCGCGACAAAGGCCCTACTACGGTCGACCGCTCGACCGACGCAATTCACAACAAAAAAAACAACACGAAAAACGACAAAAATCCGAACAAAAATCGCGACGCTTGCGATTCGCACGCACCCGGGATGGCCGCGCACAGGCCGACAGCCTCGTGCGCGTGCGACCGATCGCCGGTCGTATCACGAGGCGGCGGCAGAAGGTCGCCCGCGAAACTCTCCAACGCCCCCGCGATCGCTCGCACGCACACTTTTCCCGGGGATTGTTCCGCCCCGGTACGCTTACCAAAACGGCGCCGATCGTCCGCCCTTGAGACCGACCGCTCGCGAGCCGAGGGCACTCTCACCGCGATCTCGAGAACAATATAACGCGCACTATACGGGTCCTACCGCGATTATTCCCGCACACGACGGATACCCCACGGTCGTCGGGCGGTCGCGAAAAACCAACACCCGCGCACCCGGAGACTGTCACTAAAATCCTGAGGAAACCTCCGAGAGGGACCCTACCTCCAAATTCCTCGCTGCACAATCCAAAGTCCCGGAAAAGCGCTGGCCTCTGTCCCCGCGACGTCGACGCCAACCTCGCGTTACACCGGCCTGACGAACAATGACGAGTCTCGACGCGCTCGTCTCCCCGTACCCTCCCCTCGTCGCCCGAAATTCCGCAAATTCGCGCGAACTACCGGTCGCGTAGCGCGACACGCGGGACGACAACGCTGTTGACGCGCGGCGGGGGGGCGGTTTCGCGCGCGAAACTCGAAGTGGTAATGCGAGGCGGCGGCGCCGCGGACCCTATTCTTTACACGCGAGCAGATAACGAAGAACAAGGCGCTCTTTCGCCATCGCCGGAGATCCCTGGAAAACTCGAAGGACCCTCAAGTAATTCGGCGACGCATCAGTTGATGAATTTCGCGCGAAGCGCCGAGCAGCACGCGGCCGAGCAGCAGTAGCCCGCCGCGGTGGGGGGAACGAAGACGGCGGCGAGGCGCGAAGTCTCGCGCGACAGCAGCGGATCGGCGGCTGTTCGCAGGCGGTCGTAGGGCTCCCCCCTCTCCGTCTCCCTCCCAGCGGTGACTCGTCGCTGGCTCTTCGCAGGCGGCAGGGTCTCTCCGTCCTTCTCGCTCGCGTAGCAACGGCGGGACCCGGGAATTTTCAACTCCCGGGGAATCGATGACCGTAGCCGACGGCGCTCTCCCTCTCGTCGCAGTGCATCTCGTCAGCGTCGGGTGCATTAAAAAAAAACATAAAAAAAAACAGTCAAATCAGTGCGTCTTTTTCGGTCAGTGAGAGTGCCCCGGGGAGGATTGTTCGCCGGGTGGCCCGCGAGGTCGGCAATCGACGCAAAGAAGGCCGTACTACAGTGCCCTCTTTGTAACGCCCTTAAAAAGCGCGTTACAGTGTATGTCGGAGCAAAGTCGACTGGGCCAATACAATGCAACTGTGCAAACGTCGTCGACTCGGAAAACACTGTGAAATCAAATAACGCATTCATATATATATCTTTGACCTATAAATTGAGGGAGATATTTGAAACAACCTCAGCACATTCTACGTATCATAAACGCAGGGTAAAACAAGGTGAATGCGCTTTCGAGGATATATATGACGGAGATTTGTATAGACTGAATGTTGCCGAGAATATGTTAACTATTAACTTCAGTGTCGACGGCGTACCGGTATTCGAAAGTTCCGGGTTTTCAATGCCTCCAATCTTGTGCAGCATCAATGAATTGCATCCACGGGAGCGAACAAATCATGTACTTCTCTGTGGTCTTTGGTTCGGAACAGGAAAGCCGTTAAGGTAGTCCTTGCGGATAATATTCATTTCGCATAAATTCGAGGAATTTGGGAGAGAATTGCAAACACTTCTCGGTGACATAAAAATCTGAAAAAATTCATGCACATTAAAGGTACTGAAAAGATTAATTTTGCATAATAATAATTCAAAAATGTTATTAACAAATTGATGAAAAAAACAACTGCTTAAGAAATATTTCGATGACTCAAGATTTTTTTTTCATGAAAACGATTCCTTTGTTTTTCCGAATACGTATGAATTTTTTCAGATTTTAGAGTTCACATTGAATTTTGTGCATTTTTTATAGGGAAAATATGTGAAAATTCAATGTGAACTCTAAAATCTGAAAAAATTCATACGTATTCGGAAAAACGAAGGAATCATTTTCATGAAAAAAACATCTTGGGTCATCGAAATATTTGTTAAACAATTGTTTTTTTCACGAATTTGTTAATAACATTTTTGAATTATTATTATGCAAAATTAATCTTTCCAGTACCTTTAATGTGCATGAATTTCTTCAGATTTTTATACCACCGAGAAGGGTTTGCAATTCTCTCCCAAATTCCTCGAATTTATGCGAAATGAATATTATCCGCAAGGACTACCTTAATGAATGAATATTTGAAGCTATTTGTTACTGAAGCTCAAGCTTTGTACAATGACGGATTCACCTATCTATATAATGGAATTACGCACACGAAAAAATGTTGCGTACTCGCGGGTGTTTGGAACTCAGTAGCCCGTCCAACGTTAAGAAACTCAACGCAATTTAACGGGAAACATGGTTGTGGTTTATGTCGCCATCCTGGCGAAGTCATTGCGAAAGGTCAAGGGACAGTACGCGTTTACCCGATAAGTGACGATGGAAATCCTTTTGGTGTCGATTTGCGTACACACGATGGAACTCTTCGACATGCCTAAAACCGGAAACTAGGTATCAAAGGTCGATCAATATTGAATGATATTCCAAACTTTGATACTATTTGTTCACTCGATGTAGATTGAATGCACGCCGTTCCCTTGGGAGTGTATCGGCAATTCGCTAAGCTGTGGCTCGATTCCGCGAATCATAAAGAAGATTTTTATTTTGGTAATCGTATTCGCGATATCCACGAACGAATTCGATCGTATAATCCCACGGTTGAAGTTTCAAGAACGCCACGAGAAATGTTCGACAGGGCTCATTGGAAAGCCCATGAATGGGTCGTATTCCTTCTATTTTATAGTATACCTATTTTACATGAATATTTTCCAATGAAATATGTTGCGCATTGGGCGCTATTAGCCGATGCTGAATCAGATTCTCACGAAAACTTCGATTAGGAGATCCGAAATAATATGTGCCGAAAGATGTTTAATAGAATTTATAAGTAATGTGGAAAAATTGTATTTCAGACAGCATCTTTCGTTCAACGTCCATTTACTTGCGCATTTGGGAAAAAGCGTCGAGAAGTTAGGTCCGCTGTGGACGCGCAGCGCCTTTATTTATGAAAACGCGAATCAAGAATTATTAAACTACATAAAAAGTTCTAATGGAGTAGCAATTCAAATTTGCTATGCAATTCGCACGAAATGACTAATTGATAGATTGAACTATGTTTGTCGCGACCACATTAACACGACACAAAAACAATATTTGCTTCATATCTTGAATAAGTCGCAAAAACCAAATCCTACGTTAATTCTTGAGGATGCGTGTATGCTTGGAGCACCCACTCTTCATAAAAAGTTGCCAAATGCTCACCGATTAGCATTCGAAAGGGCAGATATTCATATCGATCCTATAAGTACGATCCGATCTTACAAACGACTGACTATAAATGGCGAGCTACTGCACAGTGTAACTTACAAGCGCGTTGAGAAACAGTGTAATTATATTGTGCGCTTAATGAACAGTGAGATTTTCGAAATGTAAGTATGTTACGTTGTAACTATTGATGCTACACTGCGCTGCTACGCTCTCGGCAGATATTTTCAGAAGGAAAAATAGTCGCTTATACCAAACAGACGTTTAGAACATTTAATTGTATTAACAAAAAATCCACCGGACGATTTAGTTGTAGTGCGTATTTCAGCAATAAAAGAAAAAGTAATGTTGTTGGAGATGAGTCAGCTTCAACGTGCTGTTGTTTGCATGCACACAAACCATTTCGAGGTTTTATTGTAGATTAATATTAACACATTGTTATTTTACATTGTAATTGATAAGGTTAATGAATAAAGCAGTTACAAAGAAAAGCATAACTCTGTACGTCCTTCTCTTTCGTAAAACATAAATTATGTGGAATGTAATGCCAGAGGCACCCATCGGTACCGAAAGTTTTTAAATCGACATCTTTTGTATATACTTCAATGTATAAAAATTATATTTTATTTGCGTGTATATAAAATATAATAATAATAAAGTACTTAAAAAAAATACTAATTTTTTGGATGGCCTCTAAATATAAGTAAAGAAAGCGGCGAGATATATTACAGAGTATATAAAATAATGTTACGTCAATGAAACGACGTATTAGAAAATCGGTAGTATTTATTCAGATATAGCGGTCTAGTAATTCGGTCGACACGTCCGTTCGCTGGGAGCTGTCAACTGAGACTGTTTGTACGTCGTTGTCAACGTTCGTTCGTTGTCATGCCGGTTGTTAAGTGAGCCGCGCTCGGTCCAAAACCCCAACTTGACACTAAGCGGCGACGTTCGTTACAATATACAGGGTGTCCCAAAAGTTATGAACTAGCGGCTGCGGAAACGTAGTTGGTGCCCACCCGAATGCACCTGCGAAATTTCAGCTTCCAATTCGCAAAATTGTGGAAACGCTCTTGTGGCGAAGTTTGCCTATCGGTGAGGGGTGCGTCGGACTCACACAGATGCAGAGGCGTCGTAAGCCTCGAGTGCAGGTAGCGTTTTGTTTTCGATCGTGGCTCGGCGCGACGCGGTGCCAGTCATTTGTCATCGACTCTGACGTCACAGCCTCGCGTGGAGCAGAGCGCGAGCGAGTGTTGGCTTCGCGCCAAGTTCGCATCGTGTAGCGCGGACTCAACATTCCGAGTGAGTAGAAAAGCAATCATCACATGTTGGAAATGTTAAATGGTACAGAATGCTTTTAGATGTCAGATAAAATGTTACGCAATAATTATTGACTCAATGTTTCGATGCCGAATCTGAAAATGATTTTTCGCATACTTCGACTGTCGTGCATGCGCTAATTCATCGTCTCGGAGCGACAGATAACGGAAATTTTGCCGATACATCGATTACCGTGCTTACGCGTTTACTTGGATTTCTGTTCATGCTCTCACCTTGCTCTCACATTTTACTCACGTTGGTTACATACTTGGTTTGCCATATTTCTGTTAATTTATCATTGCTTAAACTATTTCGAGTAGCACAGTCCCATGAAATGTGAGATTTCATAGGAAATGGGAGTGTTCACGCGGATCGGCATTGGAGCACTCGCGGAAGATTAGTTTTTACGCCAGGATTGCGGGAGAGGGACACTCGGCAAACGTATAAAGATGACTCACTTTCAATTAAAAGCTTTTAATAGTTTATTGCGATCTCGCCGCGCCGCGTTTACAATTTCACGCGGTCGTGGCCCTCGAGTTTTCACGCGCGCAATCGGTTCGGTATGTGTCGGGAGAAGCGCGCGGCGATAGTCCGAGCGTTCACGGGGCTCCTTGGAGACTGACTGCCCTTGCGGCTCGGCGATAGCGTAGCACCCAAAACAAAAGGGGCCTACGTGACATTTTCCCGTCGATCAGCCGTCGTCACTGTTGCCATGCGACACTTCTCGGTGCGAAATATAATATTTTGCTCGGTGCGTTCGAGGCTGGGAGCACGAAGGTGAGAGTGCGTGAGACAGAGGCGACGCAAACAAGCAGTTCGCATGAGCGATACGGCGAATGATCCGAACACTTCCAAATCACAATAATTTATTGTCGGGTCCAGTACACGATCCCTGTTGCTTCCCGATAGTGGAAATCACTAGAAAATTAGGATTTCGAGTATCCTAATTCGCAATTTCAATAAAATTAAATTTGATTGAAATCGCGAAACGTTTCAATATATTTAACCGTTTATATTGTAACGCGCTTTTTGCAGGCGTTACAAAAAGGGCACCGTAGTAAGGCCTTCGTGGCGCCGGTCGCCGACCTCGCGGGCCACCCGACGAACAATCCTTCCGGGGCACTCTCACCGAACGTACGAAAGACCTACTGATTCGACTGTTTTTTTAATTGTTTTTTTTAATGTACCCCGACGCTGACGAGATGCACCGAGACGAGAGGGAGAGAGCAGTTGGCCACTGTCACCGATTCCCCGGGAGTTCGGAATTCCCGGGTTACGCCGCTGCCATGCGAGAGAGAGGGAGACGGAGAAACCCTGCCGCTCGGGAAGAGCCACCGACGAGCCATTGCTGGGAGGGAGACGGGGAGCGGGGAGCCCTATGGCCGCCTGCGAGCAGCCGCCGATCAGCTGCTGTCGCGCGAGACTTCGCGCCTCGCTGCCGCTGCTCGGCCGCGTGCTTGTTCAGCACCTTGCGCGGAACTAATTAATTGTTGCGTCGCCGAATTCCTCGCGGGTTTCTTTCTTTTTCCCGAGATTTTCGGCAATTGCGGGCGAGCGCCTTATTTTGGTTTTAGGGTAAGCAGCGCGACCGCTTCGCGTTGCCGATCCAAAATTCGCGCGCGGTACCGCCCCTCCCGCCCGCGCGTCGACAGCGTCGTCGTACCGCGTGTCGCGTTACGCAACCGGTAGTTCGCGCGAATTTGTGGAATTTCGGGTGACGAGGGGAGGGGACGGGTAGACGAGCGCGTCGCGTCACGGCATTGTTCGCTGAGCCGGTGAAACGCGAGGTTGGCGTCGACGTCGCGGATACAGAGGCCGCGACTTTTCCGGGACTTTTGGATTACGTGGCGAGGAACGTGGAGGTAGGGTCCCTTTCGGAGTTTTCCTCAAGATTGAGTGACAGTTTCTGGGTGCGCGGGTTATATTATTTCCTCGGAAATATTATTTCCGAGATGGCGGTGAGAGTGCCCTCGGCTCGCGAGCGGTCGCTCTCAAGGGCGGACGATCGTCGCCGTTGTGGTAAGCGTACCGGGGCGGAACAATCCCCGGGAAAAGTGTGCGTGCGAGCGATCGCGGTGGCGTTGGAGAGTTTCGCGAGCGACCTTCTGTCGCCGCCTCGTGATACGACCGGCGATCGGTCGCACGCGCGCGAGGCTGCCGGCCTGTGCGCGGCCATTCCGGATGCGTGCGAATTGCAGCGTCGTTTATTTGCGATTCGATTTTTGTCGTGTATTGTGTAGTTTTCTTTTTTTTGTGTATTGCGACGGTCGAGCGGTCGACCGTAGAAGGGCCTTTGTCGCGCGGGGCTTCGTCCCCAGTCACGGAATTTAGCTCGCGATCGCGTTTTAAAATCATTTTTGGTTTTGTAATATTTTTGTTTGCTCGTGCCGGGTAGGAAATCGGGAACGGCGAATTAAGTAACCATTCCCCGATTTTAGTAAAGCGCCGTCTTTTTTTTGTATCGCGACAAATCCAGAGCATTACTTTGAAAAATAAATAGTTTTTTTCGTGCCCGAACGTATTTGGATATTTTTGAGTCGCGTAAGTGTTTTTTTGTGTAAAATCGAGCCAGACCGAATATTTCCTTCCCGGGTTCCCCGAACCGCCCCCTCTACCGTTGTGCAGGCTGTGGCTAGCCGGCCAACTATCTCGTCCCCGTTTTTATTTTAACAACTTCGCAGCTGGGCCACGCTGAGAGCGTGGATGGCGCCCTGGTCACAAGGAAAAACTAGCTGACGGGGATTTTTGTAGCCCGCCCGGGTACAGGCTCGTAACTCCCGTGCGCGGTAACAATATATATTGTGACGGGCCGCCGGTGCAACGCGGGGTACCGTCGCCGACCGTCGCGTACAGCACTCAGCGCTCAAAATTATCCTTCCCCTTTTATCGTTGAGCGCCAGGTAGCCAATTTATCTCTCACCTTGTCGATGTCCGTCGTGGTTCTCGGGGTCGCGGGGGGCATAGTTCAGGTAAATCGTTCAATTCAATAAATAAATGCCCGAGATGTACTCGGTAAACTCAAGATTAAAATAACAAACAAAACTTTAATAACAGTCACTCAAAAATATTACACTCGTGTCGTTGCATTCAGAAATCGAGTGGCTCGAGCCTATGACAGGGATCACGATTTACTCGACGCCGCGAATTATAACTGTTCCTCGGAAAAGCCGTTTCCGATCGAGCCGAGTCTCGAGCGCAAGTTACAATTAACGAGGGGAATTCCGTCCCCGATCGCGCAGTACAAAAAGGAATAAGATGAGGTACGTGGTTCGCCTACTTTTGGCTTTTCGCTTCGCACGCTGCCGACTCGCTATCAGTCCTCGCCCTAACACCGTTCGGCGTCTCCCGGCTCGTCCTCTCGATTCGGAAATCGTCCCGACGCTATTTCGCACGCGCGGCTTCTCGCGAACACAATTATTCTTTCTAATCATCTGTCGATTCACTACTCGCTCGGCGCGCGCGATTCTATCTCCTATAGTAGCTCGGTACAATCTATTGCCGGACTGATCTATTGCTCGAACGCATTACGCGAGACCCCACGCGTTGTGGTGAGGGAAACGCCGAATATCGACCGAATATTAACGAAATCTCGCTCGACCGTCTCCCGCGTACCCGCCCCGCGGTCCCTACACAACGTCTCGAGACTATCCATCCTTTGTCAACGCGTCATTGCTAGGTGCGAATTTTCGACTCGAGCGGCGTCGAGGAGCGTATTTCGCCGCGCACGGCGGAGACCCCGCACGTGGCGCGTTCCAGCGCCTCGTCACACACCCCTGCTAGGCCCGGACTACCGTCGTTAGCACGTGGTAGGCTTGCGCCGATCTCTACTCCACGCGCAACGTCTCCAAGACGCCTCTCGATCGCACCTCGCACTCTGATTCCTGTCACACATAAAAATTAACACAGTCATTTTCAATACAACCAAAATAATAATAAGTTCAGCGCCGAGGTCCCCGCTCGGGCGTCGCTTCGCATCAAATCCTACGTGAAATTATTTTTCTCTCGTGTCTTACAAAATCAAAATCTTTTCTCTTTTCTTTCAAACCCACAATACAAAATCGAATACTATCATTACAAAAAAAAATGAAAACAGTTTCTTTTCATTCACTGAAAGTCACAGTGAGTCGGTGGCGGCTGCCGCTGCCGCTGCTGCTGCCACTGTCGTTGCTGCTGCCGCTGCCGTTGTCGCTGCTGCTACTCGCGCAGCCACAAGTCCGGGACGTGAAGCCACGGCGGCCACAGGCTGCGCACAGGCTCACGCGGTCTCCGCGGCATTTCCACGCGTAATGTCCGAACTCTCCGCAGTTTAGACAGAAGTAGTAAGGGGCAGGTATAGGGAGACGACACTTCCCCCTCCCCATACCTGCCCCTGTCTGGGCCCTTGGCGCCGGTGCTAGACAGAGGAAGGGGGAAGAGTGGGGGCAAAATTCTCCGAGTTCTGATTGGTCTAAAAATCCCCACTCCTCCCCACTCCTTCGGAAAAATTTTCCCTGTAATGTTTGAGTGGAGGTGGGAGTAATTAGCATAATTCCCCGAGATTTCATTGGTCTAAAAATCCCCTCTCCTCTCCACTCTTTCGGGAAAATTTTCCCCGTAATGTTTGAGCGGTGGTGGGACTGATTAGCATAATTCCCCGAGCGTGGGTTGGTTGCTAGGTCCCCTCTTCCCCAGCGCCCCACTCCTTCGGGAAAATTTTCCCTGTGTCGTCTTCTCCGAGCGCCGCGACGGCTGTGATTGGGGGCGTCTGGCGTGGGCCTTGATTCCAGGTACGCTGGTTGGCTGTTAAGCCCGTGGAGGTGATTTCCCGCGCGCTGATTGGTCGGTTGAGATTTTGTCCACCGCGTCAGATTTTCGAGGTAAAATCGAGCGCGATCGTGCAGCAGCAGCCGTCGGTATTGTAGATTTTTAACCTACTCACGATTTTCTATAGTAAGTTTACCTGTTGGGGAATGATGGTAAATATTTCCGGTCGGTAAGTCGTGAATTGAAAAAGTCGTATTTTCTCGAAAAATAGATTTATTTTAAACACATGATATTGTATGTGCGAGTGTGTCAAAATATTACAATTGTTCAGACTGCGGTCGAGTGGTAGATTTTTGGAATGCTCAGGCGTGGTTTCGGCCGTGGTACATCGGGCTCTGTGGATGGTGGCTCCGCAGCTTGTTGTATGCAGGACTTGCATTCCCTCTTGGTCGGAAGATTGCCATCGATTTGCATGTATAGATCTGGCAAGTCCGTGTGATCTATGCAGAGTTGATACGATGCAACCTCGGGGTCCAGTTGAATATGTGCTGGTAGTTTATCCCAGAGAATAGGGATATAGTTGCCCCAGTGCTGTATCAGCAGTGGTTTGGGCACGTATGCGAGTTCCTCTCTCGTGAGTTCCCATGGATCTTTGCCGCACCCGATGACGAGTATACCACTGATGACTTCCATCATGTTGTTGCAGTGTTACAGCTACTACAGTTCTTTCGAAAGTGTGTTTAATAGCCCGATGTGTGGCTGCTTTTATACCGGAGCCTGAGATGTTGGTGGGGGCGGGGGCGGAGGAGGAGAAGGATGGTGGCGCCGGCGGTGGTATTTTTTATAAGTCACGTCACGTAATTTCTTTTCATTTTTATTCGGGTGTTTACAGATGGCACCCGAAACGGGCTGTACAGGTTTGTATACACGCTGTATTACATATATTGCCAGCCCCTTCAAGCACATTGGATCGTCTATTTCTCGCATAATGTTTTTCATGTTTTACATGTTTCAGATGTTTGTAGTAGCGTCGTACAATATTATCATTTTTCAGCTTATCTGCCGAAAATAGACGTAGAGACATAGCCAGGCTATAGCCCCGAGACATATAATCAAGAAACATAACACAGTACTCTCCACACACTCGAGACTTGATTGATTGTAGAGTTCTTGTATTCCACTCGTAGGTTGCGGTGTTTCGACATATACGGTTATGATGTTTGTTAACGAGAGGGGGTAGCCCGTGAGCTGTCGAAGAAGCCCCCATGGAAAAAAAGTATGCACGGAAAGTGTATTTTTCGATATATCGAAAAATATATGAATAATGTACGTGGTATAATAATCATATATTTTTTTGTATACTTTTTATATACTCGGCAATATCTCATATTTCGCGCGAACGTATATCCGGGCGAATATACGTGCGGTATACTTTTTTGTATATTCCTATGTATATGTGACGAACATACGTACGTTAGATTTTTTGTATATTGTTCGTACATCAAGCGAATATACGTGCGGTATACTTTTTTGTATATTCCCATGTATATCTGACGAACATACGTACGTTAGATTTTTTGTATATTGTACGTACATCCAGCGAATATACGTGCAGTGTACTTTTTTGTATATTCGTGCGTATATCTAGCGAATATACGTACTGTATATTTTCTGTATACTGTACGTACATCTGGCGAATATACGTGCAGTATACTTTTTTGTATATTCATACGTATATTTGACGAATATACGTACGATATCCTTTTTTCTATATTCATACGTATAGCTGGTGAATGTACGTATGGCTTTTTTTTCGTATACTGTACGGATATGTGAAAAATATACGTCTACTATGACATTTTTAAAAATTATTTGCTATATTGAAAAACCTTTATATGAATGTGGGATACGAATGTGAGAAAACAAAACATGTGGCGCCTCAATTCAATGCTAAACAAAACCTTGTATTTATTGACCCTTATCCTTTTAATTCGATACAAATTTGAGCGATTACTCTATCGTTTTCTTTTTTTGCTCGCTGCGAAGATATGTAAGCTTGTTGTTAATAGCGATTCCAAGCCCGACCTTAGAGAATGTTTTCCAGCGACGTTGGACAGAATCTTTAAAAGAAGATTTCATGTAGAATTATATTGGTATTATATTTCTATTTATTGTTAAATAATAGATATGAAAATTGCTCACGGTATATAGCGTCAATGATTTTTGAGTTGAGTGCGCTGTGTTTTGGGTTATTTTCTTTTCTTCCGGACTTCGATACACCTCCTCGCAAATTACTGCGTAGGAGAACGTCTTTAGAAAAGGCTGCTAGCAACAGTGTTAAACCCATAGCAGTGAACGATCGAGCCGATTTCGCGGCTTTCCACTGGCAGTCTGTGACGTAAACACCTGATCCCCGAACACCGATTTCGACCTGTAAAACGTCCGACATGTATTTTCTCATCCTGCACTTTCGTCTTACGTGTTAAGTATGTACTTTTATGTGTAGCTCTAAAAATGTAGCCCATACCATCTCGTCACCGCTTGAGTCGCTGGTGTAACAATCCTCTCCGCGAGAACGATTGTGCTTGCGAATTTTTTTCAGCTCATCTTGTATCGCCATTAACGTTTTCCCAATCATTTTCGGATCTAAAAATAGATAATACATCAATATTACGGAGGAATGGATAACGTTCATGTAATAATGAATAGTGGTAATGCATATTTACTGATATACACATCCGGATTATTTTGTGCTGTTTTTTTTATATTTAATCAATGTTATAATCAACTTTCTAATGAAATGAAACTGACATTTTAAAAGTACGTGAAAAGATAAATCAATATTTTATATTAAAAAATCGATACCCCAGGTCTATAAAAAATCGGTAGAGCAATTTCAGTATATCATTCTTTTTACAGTGGTATAATTACAAAATGAAACCTCCGGGATGCTTCGCGTATACATTTTTAATAATAAGTTTGAAACGAACTTCGATGTATTAGTAATAACGAGGAACAATATTCTCAGTATCTCAAATATAGTTCTTTCACGTATTTATTATTTCATTTCTGTTCCTTTTTTCTGAAAAATGTGCACGTGAAACATCTTGACAAATCTATTTTTTCCGACAATATATATTTACCGTCATGATTAGCGTGATACAACTTTGTTCTGGCGCGCTTTCCCTGGAGTGGAGTTACGCCGGACATGACCGATTGGTTTCCGTCATGTTCAGACATTGAGTCTGAGCTTTCTCGATATACCGCGCTCACCGTGGACTTTATCTTCTGACTCTCCTGTTGTCTAGAATCTTTATTCTTTGACACCTTCGTGCCCGATGTCGACTGTCCCTGTTTTGTCACAATATCTCCATTTATACTCTCCTGTTCATTAGCTTCGTCATCCACATCGCGGCGCTTCTCTTCTCTACTCGAATGTTTTGATGATTGAGCCTATATAGAATATTGAATAATTTACTAAATTCCTGTACAAATTACATTATAAGGTAGTCGTAATGGTGCAGTCTCAGGACATTTGAGATTCAGAGAGATTCAAAAGAATTTCAAACGTTTTCCAATCCAATAAAAAGCTGAAAAAATGAAGCATACAGAAGGTGTTTGAAAGATTAATTTTGCGTAATAATAAATTTCAAAAGTTATCAACAAATAAATAAAAAAGAGTTTAACAATTTACCTGTCAACGTAACTTTTTTTTTGTGATGAAAATAATTTTTTATTTTTCTTAACGAGTATGATTTTTTTTAGAATTTCGTCGTGATTTTGAAACGTTTTTATTTTGTTGAATAATTTTTGGCAAGTTTCAAAATATTGAAAAAATTCTGAAAGAATTAATACGTATTAAGAAAAAATGACAAATTAATTTTATCGAAAAAAAAGTTAGGTTGCCGGGTAATATGTTAAGCAAGTTTCTTTATCAATTCGTTGATAACTTTTTGGAATTATTATTGGGCAAAATCAATTGTTCGAACACCTTCTATGTACTTAATTTTTTCAGCTTTTTATTCCATTAGAAAACGTTCGACATTTTTTCTGAATCTCTTTGATCACATTTTCGGGGACTTGGACCGCTCGGAACAACTTGATTTTCCGAATAAATTCGTGACACGATTACTCACTTCGTTAGTCTGCTCATCTGCTTTCCCGTTGGCTGCAGGTTTATTATGGGCCATAACTCTCGTCGGAGATTTGACGCCGTCGATCGAGTTTAATAACTTGTCAAGAGCACTGATCCGATCTGAAATGAGGCGACTTATAATATCTGAATAAAGTCAAATCACTAAACGCGATATTTTTTCAACCGATATGTGAAATACTCTGCATTATACATTTTCAGATATGCCATAATTCAGTAGAGAATTAGTCTGTGGCGATAATACAATCGTCCACCATCCACTGAAGATCCCAGTAATATCAGATGTATTTTATCTGTGAGAACTCTCTAGTTTGTCGCATATAAATCATGTACTGTTCAAAAGCGAAAATTTCATCACACCTCGTGATGAGACTGCAATAAGACAGCTAACTGACTATGATTTTTAAATACAGTGAAGTTTCAGTAGTCATCACTATCTCCCTTCGCAATGTTGGCAGTGCGAACAACCAAATCTGGAATCCTTTCGCTTTTTCCTCTTTGCAGATTTGGTTGTTCGCACTGAAAACATTGCGAAGAACACTGACTGTCCTTCGCAATGTTTCCAGTGCGAACCAAAGGCGAAAGGATTGTAAGCGAAAGGACTGTAAATTTGGTTGTTCGCACTAGAATCATTGCGAAGGACACTGAGTGTCCTTTGCAATGTTTCCAGTGCAAACAACCAAATCTACAAAGTGTACAAAGCGAAAGGATTGTAAATTTGGTTCTTCGCACTGAAAACATTGCGACAGACACTGACTATCCTTTGCAATATCTCCACTGCGAACAACCATATTTGCAATCCTTTTACTTTATCTTATTTGCAGATTTGGTTGTTCGCACTAGAAACATTGCAAAGAACAGCTGATTGCGGAGACTGAGTCCTCATGATATTTGAAATCATAGTGTCAATTGTATATTCAAACAAATATACAAATTAAACTGTTATTTCACATATTTCAATTATGATTTTCAAATAATGTTAAGTCTCAATCAACGCACAAATAACACATGTTGTTGTGACCTCTACTTACTGGACACTTCGATGACGTATGCGTCGTAAACCGGCCATCCACCTGGCGGTTTTTTCCCTGCACGCCACTCTACGACATAGCTGCCTGCATCATCGAATTCTTCGTTATTGAAGACGTCAATGTTGAAACTTTTTATCCAGTCTACAGGGATCCCAGACGTATAACGATTGTCGTCTTCCCCGCCTATCCATCTCACAAGGGCATATAACTTCGACGACATGCTATATACAACGAAAAAAAGTGCACATATTAAGATCGCGAAAAACTCTTTGTATCAGTAAATTGGTTTTACTTACATGTTTTAGCAGTAGTTCACTATAGATCAGCAGTAGCACACCGGTATTAATAATTACTGTCGAAATAACGAAACTGAGCCGGCACTCGCATGTACCTGTTCGAACACGAGACCGAGATGGACGTTACTATAGCAACTGTACAGGCCAATCACGAAATTTCATCCGATCCTCGTCCGCTTCCGAATAAAGAAGGAACTCCCGGCGCGCGGTAGAATGGGCGGGCAATTCAAAGTGTTCACACAGGTCATGCGTTACCGACTGACTCACAGCTGGCTGGCCGTCCGAGAGACAGCGCTAGTGTAGTGTCGAGCCCTCACAGCTTCGGTCGCGTCGACACGAGCGACAGTGGAAACGCGCCTTTCTGCGACTACCGGCACTCAGTCAATCAGAGGGCTGGCCGCTGCGAGGGGAATGCAACGCCACACGCAAGGCCTGGGATTTTCTTCCTTCGCTCGCGGACGAGCCTGCGCTGGCATACCTTGTTTACTAACTCGCTCACTCGGACTCCGCCGACTCGTACGCTTTGATTTCGTTAATAACACACTCGATGTCTCTTGATCGACTCTTTTTCGCCCCGCATTCTCGTTTGCACTCGAAAGTAGTAGACATTAATAACCTGAACACTTAAAAAATGGTGTTGTATACTTTTTTGTGAATGGATTGTGTGATTGAAAAGAACCAATAATGGGTGATTCGTCAGAAAAACAAAGTGGAGTGGAAAAGAAGAAAAGAGGACCCTATAAAGGTTATGTCGAACATGGAAGTGTTTCACAAATTCCTGAAAGCACAATGCGTGGCTGGAAAATAAAACGACGAGCATTGGGAAGGTATATGTGTAGTGAAATTATTCTATTCTGCACTTGAATATTATAACCTCAAATAAATCACTCGGCACATTGTGGCTGTCATTCCCGAGTTTATAAGTTATCATAAACTTTTTTTTAGCGAGCAATTTCCACGACAAACCGACCAGTCGGGGGAGGATCTGCATGAAGAATTAAATTCGTCAGATGTGAGTAAAAAATGTCTCAGAAATTGCGATAGTTTGGCAAGTGTTTGCTGAGAAAAAAAGTCCTTTTTTCGACTAATATCTAATTATACTGCTGCTAGTATGTAGCAACTTTTTACATTTGTGTATTATTTGCAGCACGAAGAGACCGATCTCCAAATTGATCAAAACAAGGACATGCGATTTAAGAGTGTTCTCATGAAATCTGAAGAAAATGCGGTGAGTATATTCTGTTGAATGTTTTCGTTCTAGTCATCATTGATTGTTCACTACGATGTTTATATCGGTAAGAGAGTCTAGAGAACCACTAAAGAGAACACAAAAGTTATGAATCGAATCTCGACGTGTATACATAAAATTCTTGAAAATATTTATTGTGTACAAGAATAATTCAATATGTCAAGGTGAATGTCAAGTCTGCAAAGAGAGCAAAGCGAACGGATTGTAAATTTGGTTGTTCGCACTGGAAACATTGCGAAGGACACTGACTGTCCTTTGCAATATCTCCAGCGCGAACAACCAAATTTACAATCCTTTCGCTTTGTCCTCTTCGTAGAGAAAAAAAAATTTTCGCGGAGAAAAAATTCTAAGAAAATTCATATGTTTTCGAAAAAATAAATTGATGAATGCTGTCGTAAAAACTTAGATCACCCGAAATTTTGTTGAAGGACTCTGGTTTACAAATTTGTCAACGGTTTGGAATTATTATTGTATAATTAAATATTTTTAAAGCGTAATAAAGTATTTCTTATAATGAAAAGAAACTTTCTTGACTAACTCGTCCACCGTTAACGCTTTAAAAATATTTAATTATACAATAATAATTTTTAAATATTGATAAATTTGTAAAACAGTCCTTCAACAAAATTTCGGGTGATCTAAGTTTTTAAGACAGCATTCATAAATTTATTTTTTCGAAAACATACGAATTTTCCTAAAAAAAATTCTCTGGTATTTTGTGCTCATTACAAACCTTGAACAGTGGTTAATAACCACTATTGACGGTACAAGTTGATGTTTATTCCGTAATGCTTTTTTTTAACCTCAGTAACTTTACGTTTACTTTCAGATGTGTCCCGAACCCGATGCTTCATTACCTGGAAGCAATTGTGACTATGCGGGTGACGAGAAAGAAAAACCTTCGGAAGCTGCGGAGAAATATGATAAAAACTTCCTTGTGAAGGCGCTGCTTATTTTATCAACGAAACTCCGTCACAACCTGACATACGAAGCTGCCCAAGATATAGTAAAATTGATGGCGGTATTAGGAAATTTTTCGGATACACAAGCGACTAAGTATTACTGGAAAAAAATTGTTAACGACTTCACAACATGTATGACCGTTCATCATATATGTTATACATGTGGGCAATACGTAGGCGTACAAAATAATGACGAAATACTGCTTTGCAGTTCTTGCGATACTGTTATTGACGATTCAGATATGACCTCTAATAACACGTTTTTGTATATCTCGTTAACACGTCAACTTAAAGATATCCTCGAATTGACAAAATTACATGAACGGACGCAGGAACCGCGTCGAAAACAACGGCCTTGCGCGATCGAAGATATTTACGATGGTGCGTTTTATAAGAGCAGAATCGTAGACGGAATGATAAGCATCAATTTCAGCGTCGACGGGGTTCCCGTGTTTGATAGTTCAAATTTCTCGATTTATCCCTTGCTTTGCACAGTAAACGAGCTAAATCCTGACCAACGAAAGAATCACGTTTTATTGTGCGGTCTTTGGTTTGGACAGGGCAAACCAACTATGAACGCGTACCTCAAACCGTTTGTGACCGAGGCTCAAACTCTATATAATGACGGCTTCACTTATGTGTACAAAGGCAAAAAATACACAAAAAAATGTTGTGTACTCGTTGGAGTTTGTGATTCGGTGGCTCGGCCGATGGTTAGAAATTCGACTCAATTCAACGGTGCGTATGGTTGCGGTTTGTGCCTGCATCCCGGAGAGAGTATTGCCAAAGGCAAAGGGCACACTAGGGCTTATCCTCTAGATTCCAACAAAAATCCGTTTGGAGAAGGTCTGCGGACCCATGAACAATCGTTGAGACACGCTGCGGACGGACAGAAGGGTTTTCGTGGTAAATCAGTTTTGTGCGACATACCTGAATTTGATATTGTCTCGTCGTTAGATGTAGACTGGATGCATTCGGTTGCGTTAGGCGTATGCAGACAATTCGCTAAACTTTGGTTCGAATCAAGCAATCATAATGAAGAATTCTACTTTGGAAATCTCATCACAGACGTAGATATGCTTCTGATTTCATTTTGTCCTACCATCGAAGTTTCAAGAACTCCGCGGAAAATGTCAGATCGAAGCCACTGGAAAGCTCATGAGTGGGTTATTTTTTTGTTCTTCTACAGTCTCCCTACATTGCTCACGTATTTTCCTAAAAAATACGTTGAACATTGGGCGCTGCTTGTTGATGGCATTCAAGTTTTATCGAAAAGTTCAATTCTGAAATCAGAAATCATATTTGCGCACAACTCACTAACGCAGTTTATTGACGGGGTGGAACGACTTTACGGACGAGAACATATTTCTTTTAACGTTCATCTGCTTAGTCATTTGAGTCGAAGTGTAGAGAATTGGGGACCGCTGTGGACCCATAGCGCTTTCATCTATGAAAATGCCAATCAAACGTTATTGAACTATGTCAAGAGTTCGAATGGCGTTTCAAAACAAATCTGTGATACGTTTCGTACAAGATGTGTGGTAGAGAGATTGCGATATATGTATTGGGAACAACTGACTGCAGATCAAAAAGCTTATTTGGATCACCTGAGAATGAAGCAACCGCAACCGAAATCGAATTTGACTGTTGCCGAAACGCAGATGCTAGGAACATCGGATGTACATAAAAATTTGTCACGGGAACACCATTTAGCATTCCAAAGGGCTAACATAATGATAAATGACGAAACTAATATTGTGTCTTATAAGAGAGCAATGATCGGTGAAGTAGTTCACAGCGAAGCGTATAAGCGAGTGGAGAAGCGCTGCAACTATTATGTGTTGTTAATCGACGGTAACATATTTGAAGTACATTTATTTTATGTGTTAACATTGAACGCGGAATCTTCTTGTTACGCACTGGGAAAATATTTCACTGGAAGAAAAAAAATGCTGAATGACAGAAGACTGGAGCACTTAATGCTGTTCGAAAATCGGATAGACAACTTAGCTGTCATAAGAACAGCGATGATAAAAGAAAAGGTTGTCATGCTGCAGTCTGATCATCTTAATTATTGGATAGCTTGCGTCCACCCTAACCATTGCGAATTGTTGACCTAGGAGTAAAGTTAATATATCAAACCTGTTATTGTAATAGTGTCGAACAACCAAGCTGTTGCAATAAATATCGCTACTGTTCGAATCATTACTGAGTATTACTTTTATTATTCCATCTTTGCATGTCGATAATGAGACTTACGCGCAGGTGCCCGTAAGCAAGCAAGAACGCGCGTTCACAAATAAAGACATATGGTTATCATTCGACATGCATAACAAATATATTTAATTCCATATCATGGACTACCAAAAAATATACGTTCTGATATATTGCTTATATACTTTGAAATATTTGAAAATATACTCGGAGATTTATTTCGCGTATACTTACCCATATATGCGTATATGCGTCTTTTTAAATTATCTAGGCAGATATATTTTATAATATACTTTAAATATATTACGAATGTATAAGAAATATATAAAAATGTATAAAATTTGATATATCGAAATTACATTATGGAAGTATACATAGGGATACATTTCAAACATACTTATTAATATATGAATATATACATATAACTTTCTCCGCGCAGCTACATTTTCATATATACTTTTCATACATAAATGCATGTATAAGGAATATATCAAATATATATATGCTCAAGTATATTGCCATATATACTTGCAAAGTATACTGAAAGTTGTATCCCAAATATACCATTTTTCGCGGAAGTATACATGGTGTAAAAAAAATATACTTTTCAATATATTTTCGAATATACTTTTTTTCCATGGGGGAGATACCTTGGCCATCGTTGTCAACGTACACGGCAACCCAGTGCGTCCCCGGTTTGGTATGATCGTCGGTATTGGCAACGATTGCAGCGGGTCTAGACCAGCGACTCGGGATACGATCGGCGGGAAACACTCCTTTCGTCTGTGCCGGAATGTGTTGTAGTGCTTTCAGTACCTCCAGACTGTTCATTATATACGTTCTCGGGCGGTAGTGGTGGTGGTGGGGCTGAGCGTAGTGTGATGTCGCGAAGGGATAATTCGGGATTTTTGTTATATCGAGTAGCCAACTGTGCTACAGAACGCGGTTGTAGGACAGAGGGACTCGGTTAACACGTTGTTGAACTGCTCAAGACATTTATTCTTGTTTACAAAATCTGGTAGCGTAACAATGTCGTGCAGAGATTCGATGACTACTGACTAAAGAGGTAACGCGGGAGGCGCTTATATGGGCGTGAACTGTGGGAAAAATGATGATAGTGGGGAGGGATTTTGGGGAAGAGTCTGGAAAGTTCGACGGGAAAATAGGCACGCATGTGACCGGATTCCGCGGAGGGCAATGCACTAGCCAAGTGAGCCTTAAGGGAGGGATCTGTGGGAGAGAGGCAATAAAAAGGGCCGTAGAACGGGAATTTGGGTAAATAGTCACGTAGATGACGCAAGTGACCGGATGGAATGCAGCTGTGGATAACTGCGTTTTGGGAAACGGCGGTGATTAGATATTCGCGACGTCCTGGGCCGCGCGTTAGGGAACATTGAACTCTGGAGTGCGTAAGTGGGTCGGCGGTACAGAGAGTGATCGGGAGAGGAAAAATAAGGAGAAAACAGGGACTCGTTACAGTAGAGTCGTCGCGCGGAAAAGGGGGACTATTTCGTCGTCCGCGGGAACCGAGCCGTCACAGGTGCTCGGCGTGACACTGTTGAAACCCTTCGCCGCTACCTGAGATATATACCCCTGACCCGCAGCAGCAATCTCCGACTCGGTGCGCATCGTGTTGCGGACGGCTTTTTTATCTGTGTCATCTGGTCGGCTCTTCCGGGGCACCGATCCAAGTGGCTCGGAATAAATTGGATTGGCCGTATCGACAAGCTGTGTTTGAAGAAAACGTTTTATTTTTCCGACGTTATTTAACGCACATCTCACGTTATCCTCCCGCGCGACGCCGTGATAAATGCACCATGTGTCGTAAGGGGGCATTTTCTTGAAACTCGGTCCCTCGAAATTCTCCAGGTTGATAATGTCTCGTCCAAGTATATCTTGTAGAATTTCGGCTTTTTGTGCTCCGCGCGTGTATATGCGTATGCCCTAGCGACACATGGCTGTCAGGTTAACGTAAACTTTCCACAATGGCGTATCACCGTCCACCCACTCGAGTCCATGATGGTAGCACGTCAGTTGATTATTGCTGCCTCGTATTGCTTTTGGTAAATCACCAAAGCCGTATGGTGCTTCAACGACCGAGTGGCCGATATTATCGCCTTGTAGTGTTGTCACGGCAATCTCTTTAGGCAGGAACTCGCCTTGTTTTCCGTAAAGGGCCTGAATATCCACTATAGCGTCCATGATGAGAAGTAGCGATGAACTGTTTTCGAGCATACGCGCGTAGAGGCTCTTAAATACCATTCATGAGACGAGTCGGTTGCGCCCTCTCCGTAACATCTTGACAGCGGCGGCTGCGTCGGCGGCTGCAACGACTGCTGCGACGATGTAGGGACGAGATTTTTATCTTTTCCGGTGCTCAGGCACTAAAATCGGTGATGACTTGACGGGCTGAATCAATTTCAATAACGTTGTCGTATTCGGCATAAACGATGCAGTTTAACGTTGAGTTGAGGGGCTTAGCGAAGCGTACTTCAATTCGTACGCTGCCGTGTCTCACGAGATTCCAGTGCGTGAAGCAGTTTGCCGATAAATCGGGTGTTAAGTCAAAGGCAAAGAGACAATAGCCTCTAGCGTATGCGTCGCAATCAATGCCAATCCTTCGTTTTGAAAATGTATTCCCGTTCCGGAGAAGAGGGTGTGGTAGCTCTGAACCCATGTGACGTTACCGCCAAACTCCGGTTGAAGTGGTTTTCCCGGTATCTGCTGGCCGTCCACGTAGAGCGACAGATAATTTATCGAAGTGTTTTGGAAATTGAAGGGGTTGAGTGTCTTGTCGCCGTTGAATGCTTTATTGTAGACAAAGCCGAGAATGATTCGTTTCGGTAGTTGTCCGATTATCACATTATCCAGTGTATCACCGATAATTCCACTATGCATGGTGAATGATTTAACCTCCACACGTGTTATAGGGTACTTTGTAGTTGTCTTGGCCAGTGTTTTTGCGTGTGCGATAAGCACACCAGGATTAATTTTCGCTCGACGCACCATCAGAGTCACATCGTTTATTCTAACTTTGTGCGTAATTCCCTGTACTGGTGCTTCCATAAGACAAAAATCGTCTTTCGAGTGTACGAGTCGTAGACACACTTCCACGCCGTTTAGTAGAAATTAATCCTGATTAAAAACGTCGCAGTGTCAATGCCCAATCATATCGAGAGTTTTACCGCCTTTAATATACTTCGCCCTTAGTTCTTGGCCATTATTGGTTTTCGTGCCGGACAGTGAGTCAAAGCCACCTGCGTCATCGCCGAACCACAGGGCGGTCGTGAGATGCGATTTTTTAGCCGCAGGCCCGTAATTCAACAATGTCTCAATATAAGCCCTGTATGTGTAAGCATTATTGGGCGGTGCAACGAGTTTTTGATTGAAAAACACGTCGACCTGATTGAAGAGGCTGTGTAAAAAGATATTAACATGTGCTACTTTGTAGGGTGAGTCAGCGTTTGCTAAAACTTTGAGTTTTACACAGAGCATTGTGTGGGCTAGGTCAAGGTATTCCTCACCGTGGCCAGGTATAACGAACTCGATGGGCCCGTCGTCCGAGAGCGAGGAGACGGGTTTATAGTGGACATATTGCGACGACTCGATGGACGTTTGTGTCGGTGGTATGGTGAATAAGTCGAGCTCCGTCTACATACATTCACACGAGTGTGAGTGTAGAAATGACATGTTTAACCGAAGATATCGCTGGGTCTTTTCCTTTTTTTAGTACTCCCGCCTCGCCCGCGTTTCTTCGTCACTCTTCCCCTCGCCGTCTTGCGACTGCTGCTCTTCTTCTTCTTCTTTCGCCTCTTCTTTTTCGTGGCCGCCGTTGATGATGCACCACTTTTCCTTTTCGTCGCACGCTTTCTCGTCGAGATACGCGCGCGTGCACGACCCGTTAACGACTGCATCGTCCGCGTCGCGAATGCATTATTATACCCCGCGCCGTTCATGAGTAGAGAGATTTTTTCGTTGGCTTTTCGCGCTAAATTTTCTCCCGATTCTGCAGCGCGCCGTTCGAACGACTCCTTGAACGGTATATGATTGCCGCTCACATCTTCGATCACGTGTAGTCCAGTGCGTAGTGCCTCTTTTCCGATGACTTTAGCGTCTCGTGTCAGTAGCGGGAGAACGCTCCTAAAGAGTCCGCCGAGGAATCTGCCGATGCCGTGCCCTCGTTGATACGGTGCGCCGAAAAAGACGTTGCCTATACGACTGCCGCCTCCAACCTGATTATCGTAGTATGCCGCGTAATGGGCCACCATTGCGCCGACGGTTCTGAGGAGCGCTCGCTAGTGCGAGTTTACGCGACGAGTTTAAAGTGAAGCGTTAGGGTTAGCGTCCCGTACTCGAATGGTATTGGCTTGCCCAGATGATCCCTTATATCGATTTCGACTGTGCGAAAGCAGTTGCTTAATAATGGTATGTAATTTGGCGGTGAAAAACATTTCACTTGTGTCGAACCATACGCGTAGCGTATTGTATTCAAATTGACTATACGTAATAGCGCGGCCTGAGTATCGCCCAGTGTATAGGGTATACAGAGATCCGTGTAGACAAAGAGCTGTTCAGGTAGAGCTCGAGAGATGGAAGCGGGTGTTTGTCCCACGTGTTGGTGTCCACGCTTGAATCGCAGGTATGAAGTCTGCCCAGACCTCCAGTAATTAGTGCCGATGTTTTCGGTGAAGCCTAGTATACGCTGGACCTTCTCGCTAACGCGTAACACATTGTTTGGCAATGTAATTTCTTTGCTACACTTTACCGTCCGCTCATCACTCGCAATAGCCGCGTCACCACTTGCATATTCGGCATTGACCATTCGTATACCGGCCTCACGAAGGCCCGGTATATTGTTCATCTTTGTCATGAGATCTTCGTGGTTTTTGTAAACACCGTACGGTATGAGAGCGTTCTTGTATTCCAAGTTGTTGTCGCACACTCTCCATTGAATCAGCGTGTCTTCTCGCTGTAAGTGCGCCATTGTGCAGGGTATATGTATTTCCGATAAACCCACGGTCCACTGACCGTTCAGCAGTACTTCACGTGAAAGTTGTGTAATAAAATGCGTTGTCGTGTTTTCCGGATAATAATGCATACTGCTATTACTCGGTAATACGAGACAAAAGTTTTCGTCGTTGTACATAATGACGGTTACGGCGGCGGCGACGACGACGACGACGACGGGTGGCTTCGAGCGGGCGCGCGCGTCGGCGTTTGTCAGGTATCGAGGGTGTAGGCGTTAGCCGCAGGATCCAAGAGTTAAATTTCGAGGGGTAGCCAACCCAGCTGACGAAAAGTTGTTTCTTCGCGCCTCGTCCTTTGGTCTGTAAGAGACGATCGATTTTAAAATCTTGATGTGCAGTCAGGCGTTTCTCGTGCACAGGTGTTATTTCCTCGATGTAGAAAAATCCATCGATTAATTCTCCCTCGAGATCTCGCAGTTCGTAAATTTGTATTCCTTGACGGGTCGTGACTTACGCGATTTGAAAAATTTCTTCACTCCAATTTCGCTCGTAACCCTTCTCGAAGGTGCCTTTTGTTCGACTAATCCTCACGTAATTGCCGCGGTTGTATTTAACCTTAGTGTGACGTCTTTTTTCTCGTTGATTCACCGCCGCGTTTGTCATATTCTCCAGTGCGACATTCGCATTGTATAGCGTCACAGCAGCCGGTTGCATCTTAATTGACGAGTGTCTTGCGTGATTATAGGCATAAGTAATTTTTTTTAATACATCGATGTATCGTCGTGAATTTCAATGTGTGAAGTAGCGCCACATTCGTTCTTTCAGTGTGCGATTAAATCGTCCGACAATTGAAGCTTTTATGTCGGGATTACGTGTAAGTTGAAAACGAATTTCGGCTTTTTGTAGAAAAGCCTGTAATTCTTTGCCGACAAATTCTTTGCCTCTGTCGGTCTGCAGGTATACGGGTAATCGACCCTCGCTGCGTTCGAAAATTCGCTTAAATGCCTCGGTGACAGAGTGCAAAGTTTTATCCAGTAGCGGTTCGACCCATGCAAATTTGCTTAGCACATCAATGACCGTGAGTAGGTAAGCGACATTATCGTTATAGTTTTTTATCGATCGCACATCCACGAGATCGGCTTCCCAAACGTCGTCTATATTGTCGACATTATAGTGAAGTCGTGGGAATTGTCGTCTCACGGGTTTATGTAGTGTATAGGCGTCTTGTTGGCTCAACCAGTAATAAACATTGATTGGTTTATTTTTTTTAATACTTATTATATGCCGTGCACCGGAGTAACTCGCAGGATGCACAGGATCATAATATGAGTTTTCGAATTTCATATTGCACACGAGCGCGCGCGCGCGCGTATTTACGCTCGAAGCCAATAATCAAATCCGGGGCGAGATCGTGTTCTTTTCCCCGTGATAGAAGTTTCGAGAATACGTTTTGCACCAGCGGTAATTCGTCGATCTGTAGGTGTAACAGGTTTCTGCCTACTCCTTGCCGCCCTAAACGGTGTCGAACTCGCCACAGGTATCTCTTGAGGATCGGGGTCGGCAGCAGCAGCAGCAGCAGCAGCAGCAGCAGCAGGTATGGTCACTTTTCTTCGACGGTGTTTACGGCTGATCGGTGGTTCGTACCACTGTCGCACCCGCTTATTTTTCGATCTTTTTGCACTGGGTTCGTAGTTCTCTTCAGCTTCGTCGTTGTCTTCGTCGCTGGCATCGTTGTTATAATGCGTTGAATCGTTTCTTCGACGTTTTACACCGGCAATAGTAGCAGCATCAGCAGCAGCAGCAGCAGCATCAGCAGCAGCAGCAGCAGCAGCAGCAGCAGCAGCAGCACTCCGGCCACCAATAGCCCATAATTCATTATTTCCGACAAATTCATGTGGTACAGCAAATTCTCGAAGGCTCCGAATAAACTGACGCCTGCCGTTGGCTTTGAAATCTTTTCTCTCACGTGTTGTGTTATTAACAAGATTGAGAATATTCGAATTGTGAATGAGCACTCCGTCAATAGTCACACGTCCCTCGTTGTCCCAGCTGACTCGTTGTGACACACGCGGTGAATTACGCATATATAGCAATAAAGCGTGAGCTCTACGTTGATGTTTTGTCGGCACGCTGTTCACAATATTAGTCACGTTGAAATCGTGATTTTCCGGTTGCGATGACGATGCTGCTGCTGCTGCCATTGCTTTTACTCCAGGTAACGATAGATCTGGTGGTCCATTCCGTCTCTCAACGAGATACAAATATCGTTGTAGAACTTGTAGATATGCTTTCCATTTGGCGCCGTCATCAGGATTTTTTCCCGAGTTTAAGATACTCGCAAGTTCACCATCAAGTCGTGATATAGGATTGCCCGAAGTCTGTGCGGATTTTTGAACGCCGCCGCCGTTACCGCCGCCGCTACCGATCATTCGCTCGTTCACCGCTGTCGGCGCCACCACCTCGTCCGCCGGTACTAAAACCATTTTCTTTGCGTGTTCCATTGTTAATTTTTTAGCCACTTCAACCACCACCGTTGCCGCCAAACAGTCTACTAAACAGGCCCGTGATAATGTGTGCTAATAAAAGGGGCAAAAATGCGCCACATCCTTTTTCCATCATAATACGTTTTTTCAAGCGCCAGTTAAATTTTCGTCGTTTACGAGCGCCACTAACGCCATCTACGCGTCTTTTTCCGCCACCATTCTGATTTTCCCTGCTTCGTCGGGAGTCCACGTGTCGTAGTGGTGGCGCTAGTTGTCGCAACACATGTTTAAATCGTCCCAAACGTTTTTTTGCCGCTGGTTTCAGCTCCACCACACCATGTATTACGTTTAACGCGCATTCACAAATACACTTGACTAGCGATTCATCGGACGTGCGTAGTAGGGCTTTTTGTTGTGCTCTATTCGGATGGCATAGAGCGTTGAGTAGGGCCGCGTGGCGTTGACCGATCGGCAGCCGTGCAGGCCACTGCCGATTTCCACCACGCTTCTTTACCATCGATCGATGCTGCTGCTGCTGCTGCCTCGCCATGTTGTCTGCACGATGTTTGCGCATTGCCGACGATCGAGCTACTACCACAATAGACATAACCGCAAAGCTCTAAATACGCCGTGAATAACGCGTCGTCATCTGCGTGATCGTTTATTTTTCGGCACGTATACTTGCATTTGTACGTCGTCGGGGAATATTGTCGTACGGCAACGGCAAATATCCGGTGTCGATTGCTTCAGATCGAGAAGAAGGTAACCGTGCAGTTGCGCTGTTGCGTCATGATACGCCTCCGAGAGAAATCATGGATCTTCGGGATAAACTTGTTGCGCGAGATGCTGTATTTGTGCACGATCTCGGGGATTTTTAAAAATAACTATATAATTCGCGTTTAGCGAAATATCTCGTTGTCCGTTGCCTTGATGGAAAATATTCTGTGTTATAAAAATAACACTGATATTTTTATGATGACTGCCTTTTGTGAATAAATCGACGATTGTGTTGTTTGATGACTCACGCATCAAATCATCGATAATGACTAGCTTCGCGGCGTCATTGTCATGAGAATAATCCTCCGGTTGCGGTAATCCCTCGTGGAATTCGATTTTCGGTGTAGTCTCCGCGGAGCCTCGATTAAACAATGCCTCGGTGTCACGGTCAAGATTATCCCCGTAATAAAAAAGTATACGCTCAAAACGGGTGTCACTCATTGCCTCGAGGTTACGTAGAAATCGTCGAACGAAAACTGTTTTACCACAACCGGTTGGGCCACGGATCAACGAAGTCCATGGATGTTTCCAACGAACGTCCATTTTTCGGGCGTGAGCGCGCGCGGGCGATTTACCAACAGACGGTCACTATTACCTGCTACGCTGGCTCACTTGGGCCCCCCAACGACAAGCTGTTCCCCGGCGGCGGCGGCGGTGGCGGCGGCGGCGGCGCGTTGGACA